>JAUELO010015419.1:0-11283 GCA_032357855.1 Amphibolips quercusostensackenii
ACGGTATACATCTGCCAAAGCGCTCGCTGCATTATACACGCTGCAATTGATTGTCCAGATATTAGACTCTTTAAAAGAATTTCCACGAAGCTTGTCATTCAGTTCAGCCAGATCTTTAGGATGAAATGAAAACTGAATGTTGATGTTCCTCCGTGTCCTGAAGCATCGCTCTTTCTATATTGGATGCCTGGCCGCAGTTGATCTCAGTATCGCCACTTTTCCTCTGTTGCCGGCTTGTTCTGGCTGCGGTTGAGCAGGCGCTTCGCTCACATAGACTCTTGTCCAGAGTTTTTCGGCATGGTTTCGCAGACGTTAATGCGAAAACAGCGAGAGCTGTGGATGTTTCTCGCACCACAAAGCATGCAGTCGTGCCACGTCACCGTCTCGTACACGGTTTATACTGGTATCGTAGCACTCTAGCAGTTCATTATTGAGTGAATCCGTCCACCTGAAGATATTCATATTTCGTTGGTCCATCACATTGACTCCGTCTTGATTGGCTTACCCAAATCTAGGGTAGTCGGCATTGTTATTCGACCCATTGTCGGGAGCTCTGCGTGTTAGAATGTTTTGAACCGCACTTGATACAACTAGGTTTGGTGTTGTCATTGTTCTTCCCACAAGCAGTTAGGGAGAAGGTTTCGTTTATCGTTGTAGAGCTCGCATGCAATGATAAGGCTGCATACTCTAAGAGGTCGCCCGGTATCCCAGAGTCACGGTTTGAGACACCTTACCCCAGGTGCCATTCAGGATTCGGTACGGTTGTTACGTCTTTGCTTATGGGTTGTTTCTTAAGGACCAACACCGAACAATTGTCCACGACTGCTTATTAATTATTGTAACGATATTCAGCAAAAATCCATGGTACAGGGACCATCTATCCGCTACCCGAGGACGCGTTCAGTGGCTTTGTCATTAGCGCTACGGTTTGATTCCAAAGGAATTGAAACCGAACCGAATATATATTAGGGTGGTTTAAAAAAAAGACATTTTCGAATTTTTGAAATTAGACTGAAAAATATTGTAGGCTACTTTGAAATAGAAAATCTCTATTTTTTGTTTTGAAACAAAATAATTAGTAGCGCTACGCATTTGTTGCAAAGTTTTTTCTAAATTCACTACTTAACATAGAAAATTCACGGTGCCGCCTATGGTTCAGCTTGGCAGTGCGGCAGCAATATAACAGCTACACTATGCGAACTTGACCTGCGCCGTTGTTAAAGCTTGAGGCTCGCCTGTGTCCTCAACAACCACCTTACATAAATCTTACTGCATTTCTACAAAAAATTGTCTTTGTCATATTTTATTGTTAATAAGGCATATTTCAGCCCTAAGTCTAGACATCGGTATTGAGACGGTGTTGGAATTTTTACCCCGAGTCCCGATTTCCGTTCAAAGGAGTCATTAATGTTTAGAATTTAAACGTGAACGGTACAAGATTACGAAAATATAATGTTAAATCGTGTACCATTATGGCGAAAATGCATAACAAAAATGACGATAAGGAGGAGTATTTGATAGGACAAACAAAAGAACATTTTTTTGGACGAAAATTACCGTCCAAAATAGAGGTTTTTCAAGTTTTTCTTCATCACTGCAAACTTTTCAAACAAAGTAAATCTAAAAGTGCAAAAAATACAATTGCAAAGTGCTTTGCATTTTGGAATGAAGCCAGTATTTTAACTAGGGGTAAATATGACGCAATAAACAGTTAATGCGTTTATTCGAGAAGTGTGTAAAGGTAGGGGAAGAAAACATCGATTGACTTTAAGTGTTGAGCAGCAATTCAGAGAAATAGATTTTAAAGATGAAATCGAAAATCTATTTGATCTATCACATGAAGAAGCCCTTGATACGATGGCATATGATGAAGGTAAGAATTTTTTACGTGCTTAGCGAGAGAAAGGACGTCGTGGTTATTTGTCATTTCCAATTGATACATAAATGCTAAGAATTGATGGACAAGACAATAAAGGTAGGATTTTGCTATTTTTGAAAGAATAGAAAAAACTTTTTTTTAATCGATTAGAAATTTTCAATCAAAATTTTTAATAAATATAAAATATATTTCGAAACTGTTATGATCAAATTTTTTGATTAGACCAAAATTCAAAAAGTTAGAGCATTTTCAAAGTTTAAAACCAAATTTTGTTACGACTTTTAGAAACTTTTGTCTAAGTTTCTGGTACATGAGAAAAACAATTTAAATTATTTAAATCGCGTTTTTGAAAGCAATAAAATTTTAAAGTTATGTGATTTTCAACAATTTTAAAATTTTCAAAAAATAGAAAAAAAATTTTTTAATACATATACAAATTTTAGTCAAAATTTTCACTAGATATTAAATATATTTCCAAACTGTTATCATCCAATTTTTCGATTCGACGAAAAATCAAAAAGTTAAAGCATTTTCAAAGTTTAAAACCAAATTTTTCAAATATTTTTATATATTTTTGACTAAGTTTATGGTACATGAGAAAAATAATTAAAAATTATCTAAGTCGCATTTTTGAATGAAATACAAATTTAAAAAGTTAGATGCTTTCAACATTTTGAAAATTTAAAAAAAATAGAAAAACCTTTTTTTAATAGATCAAAAAATTTCAGTCAAAACTTTCACTAGATATTAAATATATTTTCAAACTGATATGACCAAATGTTTAGATTAGAAAAAAATTTTTAAATTAGAGCATTTTCACGATTCAAACAAAATTTTTTTAGATTTTTAGAAATTTTTGTCTAAGTTTTTGGTACATGAGAAAAATAATTAAAAATTATTTGAGTCGCGTTTTTGAATGCGATCAAAACTTGAAAAGTTATATGCTTTTCAACATTTTGAAAATTTTGAAAAAATAAAAAAAACTTTTTTGAATAGATCAACAAATTTCAGTCAAAACTTTTACTAAATATTAAATATATTTCCAAACTGTTATAATAAAATTTTTTAATTGAACCCAAATTCAAAAAGTTAGAGCATTTATGAAATTTGAAACCAAATTTTCTTTAGATTTTTATATATTTTTGACTAAGTTTCTGGTACATGAAAAAAATAATTAAAAATTATCTAGGTCGCATTTTTGAATGAAATACAAATTCAAAAAGTTATATGCTTTTCAACATTTAAAAAATTTTTTTAAAATAGAAAAAACTTTTTTTAATAGATCAACAACTTTTAGTCAAAACTTTCACTAAATATCAAATATATTTCCAAACTGTTATAATCACATTTTTTGATCAAACCAAAATTCAAAAAGTTAGAGCAGTTTTAAAATTTAAAACCAAATTTTCTTTAGATTTTTAAAAATTTTTGTCCAAGTTTTATGTATATGAGAAAAATTATTAAAAGTTATCTGAGTCGCGTTTTCGAATGCGGTAAAAACTTAAAAAGTTATATGCTTTTCAACATTTTAAAAATGTTCAAAAAATAGAAAAAACTTCTTTTAATGGATCAAACAAATTTCAGTCAAAACTTTCACTTGATATCAAATATATTTACAAACTGTTATAAGCAAATTTTTCGATTGAACCAAAATTCAAAAAGTTAAAGCATTTTCAAAATTTAAAACCAAATTGTTTTTAGATTTTTAGATATTTTTGTCTAAGTTTCATGTACATGCAAAAAATTATTGAAACTTATCTGAGTTGCGTTTTTGAACGCGATTAAAACTAAGTAAGTTAAATGCTTTTCAACATTGTAAAAATTTTCAAAATATAGAAAAACCTTTTTTAATAGATCAACAAATTTCAGTAAAAACTTTCACTAGATATTAAATATATTTCCAAACTGATATGACCAAATTTTCAGACTACACAAAAATTCAAAAAATTAGAGCATTATTAAAATTTAAAACAAAATTTGTTATGATTTTTAGAAATTTCTGTCTAAGTTTCTGGTACATGAGAAAAATAATTAAAAATTATTTGAGTCGCGTTTTTGAATGCGACTAAAACTTAAAAAGTTATATCCTTTTTAGCATTTTGAAAATTTCGAAAAAATAAAAAAAACTTTTTTAATAGATCAACAAATTTCAGTCGAAACTTTCACTAAATATTAAATATATTTCTAAACTGTTATAATAAAATTTTTTAATTCAACCAAAATGCAAAAAATTAGAGCATTTTTGAAATTTAAAACCAAATTTTCTTTAGATTTTTAGAAATTTTTGTCTAAGTTTCATGTACATGAGAAAAATCATTAAGAGTTATCTGAGTCGCGTTTTCGAATGCGGTAAAAACTTAAAAAGTTATATGATTTTCAACACTGAAAATTTTCAGAAAATAGAAAAAACTTTTTCTAATAGATCAACGAATTTTAGTCAAAACTTTCACTACATACCAAATATATATCCAAACTATTTTAATCAAATTCTTTGATTAAACCAAAATTCTAAAAATTAAAGCATTCTCAAAATTTAAAACCAAATTTTTTTACATTTCTAGAAATTTTTGTCTAAGTTTCATGTACATGCAGAAAATTATTGAAAGTTATCTAAGTCGCGTTTTTGAATGCGATTAAAAATTAAAATGTTATATGCTTTTCAACATTATGAAAACTTTCAAAAAATAAAAAAACTTTTTTTGATAGATCAACAAATTTCAGTCAAAACTTTCACTAGATACCAAGTATATATCCAAACTGTTATAATCAAATTCTTTGATTAAACCAAAATTTAAAAAGGTAGAGCGTTTTCAAAATTTAAAAACAAATTGTTTTTAGATTTTCAGACATTTTTGGCTGAGTTTCATGTACATGAGAAAAATCTTTAAAAGTTATCTAAGTCGCGTTTTTGAATGCGATTAAAACTTAAAGAGTTATATGCTTTACAACATTTTGAAAATTTTTAAAAAATAAAAAAAACTTTTTTTGATAGACCAACAAATTTCAGTCAAAACTTTCACTAGATATTAAATATATTTCCAAACTGATATGACCAAATTTTTAGATTAGACAAAAATTCAAAAAATTAGAGCATTTTCAAAATTCAAAACAAAATTTTTTAAGATTCTTAGAAATTTTTGTCTAAGTTTCTGGTACATGAGAAAAATAATTAAAAATTATTTGAGTTGCGTTTTTGAATGCGATCAAAACTTGAAAAGTTATATGCTTTTTAACATTTCTGAAATTTTGAAAAAATAAAAAAACCTTTTTTAATAGATCAACAAATATCAGTCAAAACTTTCACTAGATATTAAAAATATTTCCAAACTATTATGACCAAATTTTTAATTAAACCAAAATTCAAAAAGGTAGAGCATTTTTGAAATTTAAAACCAAATTTTCTTTAGATTTTTATAAATTTTTGTCAAAGTTTCATGTACATGAGAAAAATCGTTAAGAGTTATCTGAGTCGCGTTTTCGAATGCGGTAAAAACTCAAAAAGTTATATGCTTTTCAACATTTTGAAAATTTTCAAAAAATAAAAAAAACTTTTTTTGGTAGATCAACAAATTTTAGTCAAAACTTTCACTAGATACCAAATATATATCCAAACTGCTACAATCAAATTCTTTGATTAAACGAAAATTTACAAAGTTAGAGCGTTCTCAAAATTTAAAAATAAATTGTTTTTAGATTTTCAGACATGTTTGTCTAAGTTTCATGTGCATAAGAAAAATCTTTAAAAGTTATATAAGTCGCGTTTTTGAATGCGATTAAAACTAAGTAAATTATATGCTTTTCAACATTTTGAAAATTTTCAAAAAATAGAAAAAAACTGTTTTTTAATAGATCAACAAATTTCAGTCAAAAATTTAACTAAATATCAAATATATTTGCAAACTGTTATAATCAAATTTCTAGATTAGACCAAAATTCAAAAAGTTAGAGCATTTTCACAATTTAAAACAAAATTTTTTTAAATTTTTAGAAAATTTTGTCTAAGTTTCTGGTACATGAGAAAAAGGATTAAAAATAATTAAGTCTAGTTTTTGAATGCGATTAAAACTTAAAAAGTTATATGCTTTTCAACATTTTGAAAATTTTCAGAAAATAGAAAAACTTTTTTAATAGATCAACGAATTTTAGTCAAAACTTTCACTACATACCAAATATATATCCAAACTGTTTTAATCAAATTCTTTGATTAAACCAAAAATCAAAAAGTTAAAGCATTCTCAAAATTTAAAACCAAATTTTTATACATTTTTAGAAATTTTTGTCTAATTTCATGTACATGCAAAAAATTATTGAAAGTTATCTAAGTCACGTTTTTGAATGCGATTAAAACTTAGTAAGTTATATGCTTTTCAACATTGTAAAAATTTTCAAAATATAGGAAAATCTTTTTTTAATAGACCAACAAATTTCAGGCAAAACTTTCACTAGATATTAAATATATTTCCAAACTAATATGACCAAATTTTTAGATTAGACAGAAATTCAAAAAATTAGAGCATTTTCAAAATTCAAAACAAAATTTTTTAAGATTTTTAGAAATTTTTGTCTAAGTTTCTGGTACATGAGAAAAAGTATTAAAATTATTTAAGTCAGATTTTTGAATGCGATTAAAACTTAAAAAGTTATATGCTTTTCAACATTTTGAAAATTTTCAAACAATAAAAAACACTTTTTAATAGATCAACAAATTTCAGTCAAAACTTTCACTAAATATTAAATATATTTCCAAACTGTTATAATCAAATTTTTAACTGAACCAACATTAAAAAAGGTAGAGCGTTTTGCGGTAAAAACTTAAAAAGTTATATGCTTTTCAACATTTTAAAAATTTTCAAAAAATAGAAAAAATTAAAAAAATAAAATAAAAAAATATCAAATATATTTCCAAACTGTTACGAGAAAATTTTTCGATTATACCAAAATTTAAAAAGTTAGATCGTTTTCAAAATTTAAAACCAAATTGTTTTTAGATTTTCAGGGATGTTGGTCTAAGTTTCATGTACATGAGAAAAATCTTTAAAAGTTATCTAAGTCGCGTTTTTGAATGCGATTAAAACTTAAAAAGTTATATGCTTTTCAGCATTTTGAAAATTTTCCAAAAATAGAAAAAAACTATTTTTTAATAGATCAACAAATTTGAGTCAAAACTTTCACTAGATATTAAATATATTTCCAAACTGATTTGACCAAATTTTTAGATTAGACAAAAATTCAAAAAGTTAGAGCATTTTCACAATTTAAAACAAATTTTTTAAATATTTTTAGAAATTTTTGTCTAAGTTTCTGGTACATGAGAAAAATCATTAAAAGTTATCTAAGTCGCGTTTTTGAATGCGATACCAAATTAAAAAGTTATATGCTTTTCAACATTTTGAAAATTTTCAAAAAATAGAAAAAACTTTTTTTAACAGATCAACAAATTTCAGTACAAAATTTTACTGGATACCAAATATATTTCCAAACTGGTATAAGCAAATTTCACGATGAAACCAAAATTCAAAAAGTTAAAGCATTTTCAAAATTTAAAATTAATTTTTTTTACATTTTTGAATGCGGTAAGAACTTGAAAAGTTATTTGCTTTTCGAGATTTTAAAAATTTTCAAAAAATAGACAAAACTTTTTTTAATAGATCAAAAAATTCAGTCAAAATTTTCACCAGATATAAAATATATTTTGAAACTGTTATAATCCAATTTTTTGATTAGACTGAAATTCTAAAAGTTAGAGCATTTTCAAAATTTAAAACTTAATTTTTTAAGACTTTTAAAATTTTTTGTCTAAGTTATCGGATAAAAGAGTTTAAAGGAAGTGCATTTAAACGAATTAAATTAATACATTTATTATTTGTTTATTTTCACCCGCCTAAATATGTTGACAAAATTTAGCTTCATAAATCGCGTCATTTTTGTTTTAGATAATTCATGTGAAAATAAAATGTTTGTTGATGTTGATGATCGAAAAAACTATGCTTTGTCAGAAGACAATGAAGAATTTATGAACATCCGCGATAAGTCAATCATTTTAAACCACAAAAAATCCGTAGAAGACCCAAAAACTAATGCTGTATTTAGCAATCCTTCAAAAAAAATGAAACTAATGACGCCAGATATATGCATAAATTTAGATAGAACGAAAGTAAGTGATAGAAAGGCTGCTCGTATTTTGGCTGCAACTTTGAAAAGTTTAGGATTAGATTCAGATGAAATAGTTATTAGTAGGCAAACTATAATCACAAACAGAATAAACTTCAGAAAAACTATTGCCGAGGAAATAAAAAACAAGTTTGGAGTAGGAAAAACAAAAATAATCGTTCAGTGGGATGAGAAGCACTTCCCAGCTCTTGAGAATAAAAATAAAAAAGTTAATCGACTTCCGGTCCTCGTTTCAAGTGCAGAGGTCAACGAATTATTAGGGATTCTAAAACTTGAAAATGGAACTGGAGAAGCACAAGAAGTTGCCATCATTGCGTTACTCCAAGAATGGGGAATTGTGGAAGAAGTCGTCGGCATGTGTTTTGATACCACTGCATCAAACTCCGGACCATAAAATGGCACATGTGCAATTCCGGAACGCAAGATTGGTTGGCAGTTGTTACATCTTGCATGTCGTCATCATATCCACGAGCTGCTTATGAAAGCAGTTTACGAAGAATGCATGGGACCTACTTCTGGACCAGGTGTACCTTTGTTTGGGCGTTTTCAAGAAAAATGGCCAGAAGTTAATCAAAAAAATGACAAATTTGGAATTGATGACCAAGAAGTAGCTGAAGCACTAGAAAATGAGAAAGCTGATATTCTTGAGTTTGCTTCAAAGAGAATAAAGGTAAGAATAATTATTTATTAGTTAAGTACTACATTAGTTTTGATATTAAAAGGGTGTGACAGTTCTAAAATATCATTTTTTACATACAAAACTAAAAAAGAATTTCATAAAATCCCTTAAGCATCAATTATTCTTTGAATCATCACTTGATCATTTAATTTATTTTTTATTATTTTTATTTATTTAATTTATTCATTCAAAGGAATATTCTTTTTTTTTGTTCATAGAAGGGAGCAGAAGCACAACCACGAGGGGATTATAAGGAGCTGCTGGAATTAATATTGATTTTTATTGGTGCCAGATCTCGCGAAAACATAAAATTCAAGTTGCCAGGAGCAGTGAGTACATCATGCTAGGTGGATGGGGAAAACTCTCTACGCATTAACAAAGTTCCAGTTCCAAGAGAAATTTCATCTCATTGTCGGTGAAACCAATGGTCTTCAAAAAGCTTGAATTTTTATTGTACCTCTCTACCCAAAAGTTTGGTTTACAGCACAAAGACCAAATGCAGCTGCACGCAGTGATCTTCATTATATACAAAAACTCGTCAACTGTTGTGTCCTCGAAGAAAAAGTATGTAATGTCACGTTAACAAAAATGGTAGGCCACCTCTGGTACTTAAACGAGAAATGAATCGGTTTCGCGTTCTTCGACAAATACATTTCGCTGAAATGCAAGCGTAAAAATGGCAATAGCCATTAAGGAACGACTCGATACTGCAGTGCCGTCGAAGCGTTTGGTATTTAACCAAAGAATAAAAGTAAAATTGAAAGCCTAACTATTGGTCAACTTGTCACCACGCATACAATCAAATTATTCGAAAAATTGAATATTCCTTCTGAATTTTTATATTTGATCCAGAAAACTGGACATCAATAGCGGACACCAATTTAGTCAAAAAGTGACTCGTGGCTTGCCCGTCACAAATGATAGCGCAGAGCACGGAGTAGCACTAATAAGCGAATATAATTCACAAATTACTCGCTATAAAGAGCAACTGTAGAAACTCTTATCAAATGTCAATTTTCATAGAAAAAATGTACCAGATTCTGATAAAGAATCGCTCAAAAAGTCTTTAAATAACTACATATTTCACCAGTCAATATAATTTGAAATAAAATTCACAAAGTACTTGTGATAAAGAGCAACTGCAGCATTTCAACATTTTAAAATAATTAATTCAATTTATAATAATTTATTATCGATAATTAATATTTTTATTAATTATTTTAATTATTTATTAGTTATTATCAATTTGATTAATTTACTAATTATTATTATTACAATGTTTATTAATTATTATTACTTAATAAACGTTAAATTTATTAATTTAATGTTTCTTGATTTGTGTTTAATTAATTATTAACGAATAAATGATTAAATTATTAATAATTTAAGAATTATTAATAATTTATCATTAATAATTATTTCGTTATTATTTATTAATGAAAAAATGTAAAATTTAATTAATTGAATTTTAATTATTATTAATTATCAATATTATTATTAAATTCATTAATTATAATTAATTCTAATGATTTATTAATTATTATTAATTTTAATGATTTATTTATTAATATTAATTTTAATGATTTATTGTTTAACATTATTATTTTAATTTTCATTAATTATTATTACTTTATAAACATTTAATAATTAATTTATTCTTCATTGATTAATAATTAATTGATGAATTATGAATTAAGAGGAAATTGAATTATTAATAATTTAATAATAATCTATTATTATTTAATTAATAATTATTTAATTATTAATTATTTATGAAAAATGTTGATTTTAATTAATTTAATTTTAATTATTATTGATAATTATTGTTATTTTTAATATTTTAAATTTTTCATCATTTTAATTTATAATAATTTTTAATTAACAAGTAATACTATTATTAATTATTATTATTTTAATGATTTATAATTTATTATTATTTCAATGTTTATTATTTATTATTACTCTAATGTCTAATAATCAAAAAGCCGCTGGTAAATAATGATCTATTTTCAAAAATAAAACTACAATTAATATTTATTTTCATTTACTTTCTGTTTAAATTTATTTTATTTCTGCCTCTGAATGCCTTTATGGTGTGAGATGCCTCAGGTAATAGTAAGAGCCATAAATAAGTAGGAAGAGCACCGAGGAGCAAATTAGAAGAAATGTAGAGCCTTCGGATTGACTGGTGTCTATTGCTCTATTGTATGCATACTTAAACCAAAGGCGTCGCTAAACTCAAAATTCAATGATTTTTCATGTTTTTAATAGTCTTTTTCTTCTATATATTAGTGCGGGTTTTTAGTTTCTCTCTTAAAATCCTGTTCTTAAGTAAGCAATTCGTGTTTTGTAAAAATTCCAGTTGTTAAAAATATATGGGAAGCCCGTTATATGGGTTTGAAAATTGCGATATTACGGGAATTGACGTTTTTAAATTCTTACATAACAATTTCAAAACATGAAAGTATGATAAAACGCATTATCATTCTTATGCAAATGAAGCTTTCTATTTTAATGTAGCTTACAATATTTTTCAGTCCAATTTCAAAAATTC
>JAUELO010015441.1:0-23133 GCA_032357855.1 Amphibolips quercusostensackenii
AAATTTCCACCTTAATTGCAACATTGCTAACTTGATTAATATAAATAATTAATATCAATATTGAATATGGATCCTCTAGATCGTCCGTTCTGCAAAACTGTTAAGTCAAGACACATTCGTTTTGCCGAGATATCTGCTCAGGCCAGTGAGAATAAATTGTAACCGAATATAATTTTAAATCGATTCTGTATTAAATGTACATTGACAACTTAATAACAGGATTTCCAAACTTTATTTTAACATTGACAACTTAATTGCAACATTTTCAAATTGATTGTATCAATTCAAACTTAATTGTAACATTGTCAACCTGATTAAAACATTGCTGGATTGATTGTAACATTGCCAACTTGATTTAACTAATATCGAATGAGAATTCTTTGAATCGTCAGTTCCGCAATACTGTGAAGTCAAAATACATTAATTTTGCTTCGAGATACTTGCTTAAGCTACTGGAAACAAATCTTAACTGATTTTTAATTTTTGATCGATTCTGTGTTTAGTTTAAATTTCCACCTTAATTGCAACATTGCTAACTTGATTAATATAAATAATTAATATCAATATTGAATATGGATCCTCTGAATCGTCTGTTCTGCAAAACTGTTAAGTCAAAACACATTCGTTTTGCCGAGATATCTGCTTAGGCCAGTGAGACCAAATTGTGACCGAATTTAATTTTTAAATCGTTTTCGCATTTAATTTACATTACCAAATTAATTACAAAATTTCAAAACTTGATGCTAACATTAACAACTTGATTGCAACATTGTAAAATTGATTGTATGAACTTAAACTTGATTTAAACATTGCCAACCTGACTAAAACAATGCTGAATTGATTGTAACATTGCCAACTTGATTGAGTTAATATCGTATGAGAATTTTTTGAATCGTCTGTTTCGCAATACTGTTAAGTCAGAAAACATTAATTTTGCTTCGAGATACTTGCTTAAGCTACTGGAAACAGATCTTAACCGATTTTTAATTTTTGATCGATTCTGTGTTTAGTTTTAATTTCCACCCTTATTGCAACATTGCTAACTTGATTGTGTTAGTATTGAATATGGATCCTCTAGATCGTCTGTTCTGAAAAACTGTTTATTTAAAACACTTTCGTTTTGCCGAGATATTTGCTCAAGACAGTTGGAACAAATTGTAACCCAATTAAAATTTGGAATTAATTCTGCATTAAATTTACATTGACAACTTAATAACAGAATTTCCAAACTTGATTTTAACATTGCCAACTTGATTGCAACATTTTCAAATTGATTGTATCAATTCAAACTTAATTGCAACATTGCTAGCCTAATTAAAGCAATGTTGAATTGATTGTAACATTGCCAACTTGATTAAGTTAATATCAAATAAAAATTCTCTCAATCGTCAGTTCCGCAATACTGTTAAGCCAAAACACATTAATTTTGCGTCGAGATACTTGCTTAAGCTACTGGAAACAAATCTTAACGATTTTTATTTTCAGATCGATTCTGTGTTTTGTTTTAATTTTGACCTTGATTGCAACATCGCTAACTTGATTGTATTAATATTGAATATGGATACTCTGAATCGTCTGTTCTGTAAAACTGTTAAGTCAAAACACATTCATTTTGCCGAGATTTCTGCTAAGGCCAGTAAGAACAAATAGCAACCGAATTTAATTTTTAAATTAATTCTGCATTTAATTTGAATTACAAAATTTCCTAACTTGATTTTGACATTGACAACTTGATTGCAACATTGTCAAATTGATTGTATCAATCTCAAATAAGGATTCTCTGAATCATTAGTTCCACAAGACTGTTAAGTCAATATACATTAATTTTGTCAAGACACCTACATATAATTCCTATTTTGAACTTGATTGCGTCATTGACAACTTGATTGTAACATTGCAAACTTAATTTTAACATTGACAAATTGACTAAGACATTGCTGAATTGATTGTAACATTGCCAACTTGATTGTGTCAATATCGAACAAGGATTCTTTAAATCGTCAGTCCCGCTATACTATTAGGTCAAAATACATAAATTTTGCTTAGAGATACTTGCTGAAGCTAGTGGAAACAAATCATCTGAATAATCTGAATCGTCTATTCTGCAAAACTATAAAGTCAAAATACATTTGTTTTAAAGAGACACTTGCATTTAATTCATATTGCTAAATTGATTAGAGCAATGCTAACTAGATTGTAACATTGTAAGCTTAATTGTAACATTGCCAACTTGATTGTGTCAATATCGAATGAAAATTCTTTAAATCGTCGGTTCTGCAAGACTGTTAAGTCAAAACACATCCGTTTTGCCTAGAGATACCTGCCTGAGTAAGTAACAACAAATCCTAACCGATTTTTATTTTTAGATTTTTTTTATTTAGTTTATATTTCCAACTTGATGAAAGCATTTTCAGCTTAATTCTATCAATAAAGAAAACAAATTTACAACGATTTTATTTTTTAAATCAATTCTGCATTTAATTCACATTGCTAACTTTATCGCAAGACTTCCATTTCGATTCTTACAATGAAAACTCAATTCTAACAGTGACAACTTGATTTAAACATTGCTGAATTGTTTGACCAATTTAAACTGATTTTTAATTTTTAAAATGATTCTGCATTAAATTTTCAATTTTTTATATAAACAATTTTTTATTTTTCCATTTTTTTCATGTGTAATAATATTTTCTGCTCTGAAGTCTTGAACTTGAAATTCGTGCATTCTCTTGAATTCCGTAAATTATCTTGAACTCATTGAATTCTATTAAATTCTGTGAATTCCCTCGAATTTCGAGAATAATTGACCTCATTCAGTTTTTTTGAATAAATAATTTATTATTAAATTTACTATATTCTTTAATTTTATACAATAAATGGAGGTGTTTCGGGTTTCAATCGTGTGCAAGACTACGAATCTTGTCAACGCACAGTGGGCTGAATCGCCGAAAACATGACCAAAATATGAAGGCTTAATTTTTTTAATGAAAAATTTCACTTGGGGGTTCTGGGGGTCACTGATCACAAATTCAGAGTCAGATTTTTCAAGAAAAAAATAGCGGCTACAAAATGGGCGACATTTTTTTAAAGTAATCGTCAGATTTGCATGAAACTCGGTGTAGACGGGTTTTGAGGTCGCTCATTACGAATTTAAAGCCCGATCTACCAAAAACAAAATGGCGGATACAAAATGGCGAAAATTGTTTGTATTTATATTTCTATTGTTTTTGTCTGCATAGACAAAATCACATTTGTTGCCATTTTTCTTCAAAAACGAATCGTCTAGTCAAAAGTACGCTCACTAACACTACGAGCATTTATTTCCAGTCGATCACTTAGCGTGTATTGACGCGTCAGAAGTCGACTTTGAACTGCTTCCTAACGAAAATCGTCAATCGCAGCGTTAATATATAAAATATGCTGAATTCGCCTGAATCACAACTATTTTCAAGCATTTTTATTAATCATTAAAAACTTTTGGGGCCTAAAACTTTACATAAATGTTGTCATTTTCCACTATTTCGATAAGCAAAAACAACCAATTTTTCCATAAAAAATTAAAGAACGTACCTCTGCCAACATTTTCTGCCATTTTTTTTAAACACGAATGGTTTTTTTAAGAGTACGCTAACTAACACCAGCGCATTTATTGCCGCTCGATCACTCAGCGTGCAGTGACGCGTCGGAAGTCGACTTTGAACTGCTTTCTAACAAAAACCGTTAATCGCAGCGTAAATATATAAAAAAATCCTAATTCGCTTAAATGACAGCTATTTTTAACCATTTTCATAAATAATTTAAAACTTCAGGCCCAAAACTTCACATGATTGTTGTTATTTTTCACTATTTGAATAAGTAAAAACAACCCTTTTTTTATAAAAAATTAGAGAACGTACCTTTGCTAACATTTTCTGCCATTTTTCTTCAAAAACGCATAGTCAAGTCAAAAGTACGCTCACTAACACCACGCGCATTTATTGCCGCTCGATCACTCAGCGTGTAGTGACGCGTCGAAGGTCGACTTCGAACTGCTCTCTAAAACTGGTTTTATATGAGGCCCAACAATAAAAAATCAAAATTTAAGAATCACGATTTCGGGGTTTTGGCCACGTTTTCTGCGATTCAGCCCACTCTGCGTCGGACAGGTAGGCGCATGCGCGCGGGATCGTAGCGGACGCCGCGCGATGGAAAAAACAGTTTTTAAAATTTTGAGATTCTCCACTACGAGGACGTGTAACTAAGACTTGTATTTGCGACCTGCGTAATCGAAAATGGAGACCCGGTCTGTCTCGATCCGCCGAGTCCTACCGTAATATTGAAAATCACTGCTGACTTTAACACGTGATTACTCGTTTAAAAAAGGAGCGAAAAACTTTTTTAAGAAACGGTCAGAAAGTTTATTAAATTCCGCGTCGAATGACCTCTGAAAAAGATATTTTTGACCTTTTTAAGGTAGTATATCACGTAACAAGTTTTTTTTGAATCATACAAACATTTCTCGAACCTTGTACCTTGACTGCAGCTTGCGACATGACCTAGGAAAGTTGCATCAGAAATCTGAAATTTATGAGACATAGTCTTTGAAGCCTTATCTTCAATTGTGACCAATAAAACTAAAAAAATATTTACGGGTTCTCGAGATACGACTAAAAATGGTCAAACGTGTCTGCGTCATGTTTCGGCAGCTAGCGGTCAGACGTGAAGAC
The DNA here is from genome assembly GCA_032357855.1 of Amphibolips quercusostensackenii. Lineage (NCBI taxonomy): Eukaryota > Metazoa > Arthropoda > Insecta > Hymenoptera > Cynipidae > Amphibolips > Amphibolips quercusostensackenii. Next base: position 4,707 of record JAUELO010015441.1, read on the forward strand.
ACACTTGGACATTTTTGGTCATATCTCAGGAACCCGTGAAGATTTTTTAAGTTTGATTAGCCTGAATTAAAAACAAAATCTTAAAGGTCACGTCCTGTTATTTTTAGTTCATTATAACAATTTTCCTAAGTCACAGCACGAGTTGAAGTTCAGGTACAAAATCTGAGAAATTTGCTCTCGCGGACCGACGCACAATGGTCCAGTACTGGATTTTCGCGGACAAATTAAGCTAGAGGTCGTAATTTTTGGTGGATTTTAAAGTTTTTTTTCAGAAATACTGTGGATGAAATTCCGCATCATTCCTTCAGAAAATTATTATAATATTACAATTTGACAGTTTACACGACAATAAAAAATAATACATTGAAAAATCTGATTTTTTCAAATTTTTTAATAACATAACATTTGAAACAAAATTAAAATTGAAATTCAGCCTTAAAGAATTGATGCGGAATTTCATCCAGAGTATTTTTTTTCTCTAAACTTTAAAGTCGGCCAAAAATTACGACTTCTAGCTTAATTTGTCCGTGAAAATCTATTACTTGACCACTGTGCGACGGCGGCGATCGACGATTAAAGCTCGGCGCAAACATGCTTAAACATTTTTAGTCATATCTCGGAAACCCGTAAAGATTTTTTAACTTTAATTGGCCTAAATTAAAGGTGAGATTTCAAAGGTTACTTCCAATCACTTTCAGTTTTTTCCTTAAGTTCCCTGAGTCGTATCACAATTTGAAATTAAGATATAAAACCTGAGAAATATGCTCTCCGCGGACCGACGCACAGTGGTCCAGTATTGGATTTTCGCAGACAAATTAAGCTAGAGGTTGCAATTTTTAGTGGATTTTAAAGTTTTTTTTTAGAAATACTCTGGATGAAATTCCGCATTATACCTTCAAAGCTGAATTTCAATTTTTATTTAATCTTAAATGTTATATTATTAAACAATTTTAAAAAATCCTATTTTTTAATGTATTATTTTTTATCGTCGTGTAAAGCAGAAAAGTACAACAGAAATCAATACAAATTGATGCCCAGACAAAAATATTACAAGAATAAATTATTGAAGCAAAAATTTTACTTTTATAAACGAATTTTATAAACAAATATACATTTATACAACTTTTCTAGGATTAAATATTTTCTCTTTATGAAAAATCATCTTTAAATACACCACAATGTTATTTTGCATTAAAAATGTTGTCACGCATTAGTATTTATTAGTGTTATTATATAAACAATTGCAATATATTTGTGTGTCTTCACAGAAAAATATTTTTGTTTCACAAAGACTTGCTGCTAAGTACTTTCCTGTATCGTCCAGCTGAGAATTTTGATTTTTAATCTACAATTTTAATTTTTAATAACAACTAATTTAAACAATTATATTATATAACAGTTGTTAGTATTTGTGTCTTTGCATCAATTTCTTTTGATTTTTATTATAATTTAACAGTTTACACGACAATAAAAAATAATACATTGAAAAATCTGATTTTTTCAAATTGTTTAATAACATAACATTTGAAACAAAATTAAAATTAAAATTCAGCCTTAAAACATTCATGCGAAATTTCATCTAGAGTATTTTTTTTCTCTAAACTTTAAAATCGACAAAAAATTACGACTTCTAGCTTAATTTGTCTGTGAAAATATATTACTTGACCACTGTGCGACGGCGGTGATCGACGATTAAAGCTCAACGCAAACATGCTTGAACATTTTTAGTCATATCTCGGGAACCTGTAAAGATTTTTTAATTTAAATTAGCCGGAATTAAAAGTGAGATTATAAAGGTTACTTTCCGTGAATTTCAGTTCTTTTCCATAAGTTCCCTGAGTTGTATCATGATTTGAAGTTAAGTTATAAAACCTGAGAAATATGCTCTACGCGGACCGACGCACAGTGGTCCAATACTGGATTTTCGCGGACAAATTAAGATATAGGTCGTAATTTTTGGTCAACTGAAATTTTTTTTTAAGAAATACTCTGGATGAAATTCCGCATCATTCCTTCGTGAAATTATTATAATATTTTAATTTGCCAGTTTACACGACAATAAAAAATAATACATTAAAAAATCTGATTTTTTCAAATTGTTTAATAACGTACATTCAACACAAAATTCAAATTGAAATTCAGCCTCAAAGAATTAAAGCAGAATTTTATCCCGAGTATTTTTTTTCTTTAAACTTTTTAATCGACCAAAAATTACGACTTCTAGCTTAATTTGTCCGTGAAAATCTATTACTTGACCACTGTGCGACGACGGCGATCGACGATTAAAGCTCGGCGCAAACATGCTTCAACATTTTTAGTCATATCTCAAGAACCCGTAAAGATTTTAAAACTCAAATAAGCCTTAATTGAAGGTGAGATTTTAAAGGTTACCTCCCATTAATTTCAGTTTTTTCCCATAAGTTTCCTGAGTCTTATCATAATTTGAAGTTAAGATACAAAATCTGAAAAATTCGCTCTCGCGGACCGACAGCTGTGCTGACTAATTTGTCTAAACAAATTTGTTCACAATTATTTTTTTGCTTGAAAATGTATTTTTTGTTGTTCAAAATTCAACTATTTCATTAAAAATTGATCTATTTTATTCAAAATTCCACTTTTTTATAGAAAAATAATCATCTGTCTTGAAAATTTATCTTTTTTATTTAAAAATTTCACCATTTGGTGAAAAAATCATTTTTTTTTTGTTAAAAATTCATCTGATTTATGCAATGAATGATTACCAGAAATTATTGTTTTTAAAAAACTTTGAATATTTTTTGACATATTTTTCTGTACCCCAGGCGGTTTTTGATTTCCCACATCGATAAAATTGCTATCAAATGGGGGGTCGATGCACATTCACGTAATCTTATCTCCCCGCCACCATGATCTGTTCCAGTTCATTAAAACCCTTACAACCCCCCCCCCCTTATTCTTCATTCTCTCATTTACCATAATTTATTTCCTATAACTCTTAAATGCAAATAAAAAAAAAAGATTTAAAATAAAATTAAACATTTATTAATTATAAAAATCTGCAATCAAATTTGACTGAATTTGAATTTAAAAAAAGGATCGTAACGGTTTCAGAGGTCTCAGAGGAGATTTCAAGGAATTTTGTAGGATTATCAAGGCGGCCCGGAAAATGACAATAAATTTATTTTTTGCCCGGGAATTTTCGCAAATTTAACAAGAATTTTTTAAATCTAAAATATTTGATATTATTAATTTTCCATCCTAAGTCTTTATTGGCAAGTCTAAATTTCAAATTTAAAGAATCATAAAATGCAATTTTTAAAATCCAAATAGTTAAAAATTAATTGTATTTAAAATTGAACAATAATTAATTTTACGAGACAGTTTGGTGGCATTTAATTTTAAATTGTTTGAATTCAAAAAATTTGAATAAAAAATGTTTTAAACTTAGAAGCTTAAAATAAAAAAAAAGAAGTTCAAGTTGAATGATTTAATTTGCAGTCTAGTTTTATAATTAATATTAATATTAATTAATATTTGAGACATATTTGGTAAAAAATTCAAATTTTTGGGCAAAGATTTACTCTATGGTTAAAAATTCATCATTTTTGGTTAAAAATTAAACAGTTTTGTAGAAAATTCGTCTTTTTTTAAATTCAAATGTTTGGTGTAAAAATAACTTTATGATTGAAAATTAATATTTTGGGGTTGAAAACTAAAGAATTTTGCAGAAAAATCATCTTTTTTCTCAAAAATTCATATTTTGGGTTTGGAAATTAAACTTCTCTGCTGAAAATTAAATTATTTTGGTAGAAAATTCAACTAATTGGTTGAAAATTTACTTTTTCTTTTAAAATTCGTATTTTTGTTTCAAAAATTGAACTGTTTTAGTGAATTCTTGTTTTATCATAGAAATTTAACAGTTTTGTAGAAAATTCGTCTTTTATCTTGAAAATTTTAATTTTTGGTGTAAACTTTACTTTATGGTAAAAAATTTATATTTTTGGGTTGCATAATAATCTTTTTTGTTGAAAATTACAAAAAGACATTTTGGTAGAATATTCAACTAATTGGTGAAAAATTAATTTTTTATTAAAAATTCGTATTTTTGGGTTGAAAATTGAACACTTTTGTAAAAAATTAATGTTTTTTAAAAATTCATATTTTTGGGTTCAAATTTAACTTTTTTGTAAAAATTTAAACTACTTTTGTAGAAAATTGAAATAATTCGTTAAAAATTCATATTTTTGTGTTAAAAATTTAACTTTATTGCACAAAATTATTTTCTTTGCTTTGAAAGTTCAACGATTCAGTAGAAAATTCAAATTGTTTGTATAAAATTTACTTTATGGTTGAAAATTCATATTTTTGGTTGGAAAATGAGACGGTTTTGTAGAAAATTCAACTAAATGATTGAAAATGAATTTTTTCTTGAAAATTCATATTTTTTTTTGAAAACTAAACTGTTTTGAAGAAAATGTGTCCTTTTGTTTAAAAAATTTAACAATTTTGTTTAAAATTTAAATTTTTTGTGTAAAATTGACTTTATTGTTAAAAATTCATATTTTGGGTTTAAAAATTAAACGGTTTTGCAGAAAATTCGCTCTTTTTTTAAATTCAAATATTTGGTGTAAAATTAACCTTATGTTTTAAAATTTATATTTTGGGTTTCAAAATTTAACATTTTTTCAAAAATTGAACTATTTTGGTTTAAAAAATTTAACTAATTAATTAAAAATTAGCTTTTTTCTTGAAAATTTAATTTTTTTGTTTGGAAAATTGAATGGTTTCGTCAAAAATAATTTTTTCTCTTAAAAATTCAGATATTTGGTTAGCAATTTGAATTTTTAGTGTAAAATTTACTTTATGGTTAAAAATTCATATTTTTGGGCTTAAAACAAACGGTTTGTGAAAAATTTTCATTCTTGGGTTAAAAATTACACGGTTTTGTAGAAAATTCATCTTTTTTATTGAAAATTTAACTTTTTTTTTAAAAATAAACTATTTTGTTATAAAATTTAACTAATTGGTTGAAATGAACTTTTTTCATTATAATTTATATTTTTGCTTTTAAAATTAAAAACGGTTTTGTAGAAAATTCGTATTTTTTGGTTAAAAATTAAACGGTTTTGCAAAAAAATCGTCTTTTATAATGAAAATCTAGATATTTGGTGTAAAATTAACCTGATGATTGAAAAATCATAGCTTGGGTTTAAAATTCAACTATTTTGTCAATAAATAATCTATTTTGTTTAAAAAAATTAAACTATTTAATTAAAAATTCACTTTTTTCTTAAAAATTCAAATTTTTGTTATGAAAATTAAGCCATCTTAGAACAAATTTATCATTTTGCCTTAAAAATTTGACAATTTCGTCAAAAATTCAAATTTTTGGTGTAAAATTTACTTTATGGTTAAGAATTGATATTTTTGGGCTTAAAATTTAACTGTTTTGTAGAAAAATCATCTTCTTTCTTAAAAATTCACAATTTTCTCTTGAAAATTCAACTTTTTTTAAAAATCAAACTATTTTTTTATAAAATTTAAATAATTGGTGAAAAATTCGTACTTTCAGGTTTGAAAATTAAACTTTTTTACTGAAAATTAAACTATTTTGTTATAAAATTCAACTAATTGGTGAGAAATTAACTTTTTTTATTCAAATTCATATTTTTGTTTAAAAAATTTAACTGTTTCGGTACAAATTAGTCCTTTTGTCTGAAAAATTCGACAATTTGGTTAAAAATTCAAATTTTTGGTGTAAAATTCACTTTACAGTTGAAAATTTATATTTTTGTGTTTAAAATTAAAAACGGTTTTGTAGAAAATTCGTATTTATGGGATAAAAATTAAACGGTTTTGCATAAAATTCGTCTTTTTTTATTGAAAATTCAAATATTTGGTGTGAAATAAACTTTATGATTGAAAATTCACATTTATTGTTATAAAATCTAACAGATTAATTAAAAATGAATTTTTTTGATGAAAATTCATTTTCCTAAAAATAAAACTGTATTTTGGGTGCAAAATTTAATTTATGTTTGAAAGTTCATATTTTTGATTTGAAAATTAAATGGTTTAGCAAAAAATTCATCTTTTTTATTGAAAATTTAAAATATTTGGTGTAAAATTAACTTTATGATTGAAGATTCATATTTTGAGTTTAAAATTTAACTTTTTTGTTAAAAATTAAAAAAATTTCTTTCTAAAAATTCAACTAATTCATAAAAAAAAATTTTTCTTTTTAAAAATTAATTTTTTTAAAATTAAACTTTTTTAGAGAAAATTTATTTTCATGGTTAAAAAATTCAACAATTTCGTTCAAAATTTAAATTTTCGGCTTTGAATTAAACGGTGTTTTTAGACAATTTTGTATTTTTGTAGTAAAAATAAAACTTTATTAAGGTTTTTTTTGGTTTCAAAAATTCAACTTATTAATTAAAAATTAAATTTTTTCTTAAATATCCATTATTTTCTTGAAAATTAAACTGTTTCAGAAATAATTTATCATTTTGCCTTAAAAATTCAAATATTTGGTTAAAAATTCAAATTTTTGGTGTAAAATTTACTTTACGGTTGAAAATTCATATTTTTGTGTGTAAAATTAAAAACGGTTTTGTAGAAAATTCGTATTTTTCGTTTGAAAATTAAACGGTCTTGCAGAAAACTTCTTTTTTTTATTCTAAATTTAAATATTTGGTGTAAAATAAACTTTATGATTGAAAATTTACATTTTTTGTTATAAAATTCAAATGATAGGTTAAAAATGGATTTTTTTGATAAAAATTTTTTTTTAATCAAACTGTATTTTGGGTGTAAAATTTAATTTATTTTTAAATGTTCATATTTCTGATTTTAAAATCAAATGGTTTTCCAGAAAATTCATCTTTTTTATTGAAAATTTAAAATATTTGGTGTAAAATTAACTTTATGATTGAAGATTCATATTTTGAGTTTAAAATTTAACTTTTTTGTTAAAAATTAAAAAATTTTCTTTCTAAAAATTCAACTAATTCACAAAAAAAATTTTTCTTTTTAAAAATTAATTTTTTTCAAATTAAACTTTTTTAGAGAAAATTTATTTTCATGCCTTAAAAATTCAACAATTTCGTTTAAAATTAAAATTTTGGACTTAAAATTAAACGGGTTTTCAGACAATTTTGTATTTTTGTGGTAAAAATTTAACTTTTTTTTTTATTCAAAAATTTAATTAAGTAACTAAAAATTAACTTTTTTCTTAAAAATCGATATTTAAAAAAAAATTAAACTGTTTCAGAAAAAATTTATTATTTTGCCTTAAAAATTCAAATATTTGGTTAAAAATTCAAATTTTTGGTGTAAAATTTATTTTATGGTTGAAGATTCATATTTTTGGGTTGAAAATTAGAAGGTTTTGTTCGAAAATATGCCTTTTTTCTTGAAATTTAAATTTTCTGTTAACAAGTAACTTCATGATTAAAAATTTCTATTTTTGAGATTAAAAATTCAATTTTTTTGTTAAAAATTGAAATATTTTGGTTCAAAATTGAACAATTTTGTAGAAAATTTAAATATTTGGTGAAAAATTCTAATTTGTTGTGTGAATTTACTTTATGGTTGAATATTCATATTTTTAGGTTAAAAATTTAACTGTTTTGTAAAAAAATCATCTTTTTTTTTAAATTCAAATATTTGGTGTAAAACTAACCTTATTATTGAAAATTCATATTTCGGTTTTGAAAATTCAACTTTTTTTGAAAATTAAACTATTTCATTTTAAAATTGAAATAATTATTAAAAAATTAACTTTTTTCTCAACAAATCATATTTTTGTTTTGAAAATTAAACTGTTTTGTAGAAAATTTGTCCTTTTGTTTTAAAAATTCCACAATTTGGTATAAAATTTAAATATTTAATTAATTAACTTTATGACTGAAAATTCGTATTTTAGGTTTACAAATTCAATTTTTTCTTGAAAATTAATCCATTTTCGTAAAAAATTCAAATGATTGGTTAAAAAAATTTTTTTGTTTTGATATAATATTTTTGTTTTGAAAATTAAACTTTTTTGGAGAAAAATTGTCCTCTTGTCTAAAAAATTTTATAGCTTCGTTCAAACTTTAAATTTTTGGTGTAAAATTTACTTTACGGTTAAAAATTTATATTTTTGAGTTTAAAATTAAAAACGGTTGTGTAGAAAATTCGTATTTTTCGTTTGAAAATTGAAAGGATTTGCAGAACACTCGTCTTTTTTATTAAAAATTCAAATATTTAGTGAGAAATGAACTTTATGATTGGAAATTTACATTTTTTGTTATAAAATTCATCTAATTGGTTAAAATAAATTTTTTTGATAAAAATTTATTTCTTTAAAAATTAAACTGTATTTTGGGTGTAAAATTCAATTCATGTTTGAATGTTCATATTTTTTATTTAAAAATTAAATGTTTTTGCAGAAAATTCATCTTTTTCATTAAAAATTCAAATGTTTGGTGTGAAATTAACTTTATGATTAAAAATTCATACTTTGCGTTCAAAAATTCAACTTTTTTGTTGGAAATTAAACTATTTTGTTTCTAAATATTCAACTAATTCGTAAAAAAAAAATTTTTTCTCAAAAATTCATTTTTTTTAATTAAACTTTTTTAGAGAAAATTTATTTTCATGCCTTAATAATTCAACAATTTCGTTTAAAATTAAAATTTTGGCTTTGAATGAAACGGTTTTTTAGACAATTTTGTATTTTTGTATTAAAAATTAAACTTTTTTTAAGGTGTATTTTTTGGTTTCAAAAATTTAACTAATTGATTAAAAATTAACTTTTTTCTTAAAAATCAATATTTTTGTTTAAAAATTAACCTTTTTAGAAAAAATTTATTATTTTGCCTTATAAATACAAATATTTAATTGAAAATTCAAAGTTTTGGTGTAAGATTTATTTTATGGTTGAAGATTCATATTTTTCGGTTTAAAATTAAAAGGGTATGTCAGAAAATTTGCCTTCTTTCTTAAAATTTAAATTTTTGGTTAAAAAGTAACTTTATGATTTAGAATTTTTATTTTTAAGATTAAAAATTTAATTTTTTCTGTTAAAAATTAAAATATTTTGGTTAAAAAATTAACAATTTGGTAGAAAATTTAAATATTCGGTGGAAAATTCTAATTTGTTTTGTAAAATTTGTTTTATGATTGGAAATTTATATTTTTGGGTTCAAAATTAAACAATTTCGTAGAAAATTTATATTTTTCGGCTGAAAATTAAACTGTTTTGTGAAAAAATCATCTTTTTTTTAAATTCAAATATTTGGTAAAAAACTAATCTTTTTATTGAAAATTTATATTTTGGTTTTAAAAATTCAACTTTTTTTGAAAATTAAACTATTTTATTATAAAATTGAATTAATTAATTAAAAATAAACTTTTTTCTTAAAAAATCATATTTTTGTTTCGTAAATTAAACTGTTTTGTAGAAAATTTGTCCTTTTATCTTAAAAATCCAACAATTTAGTCAAAAATTCAACAATTTGGTTAAAAATTTCAATATTCAATTGATTAACTCCATGTCTGAAAATTCGTATTTTAGGTTTAAAACTTCATTTTTTTTGAATTAAACTATTTTGGTAGAATATTCAACTGATTGGTTGAGCAAAATTTTTTGTTAAAATATAATATCTTTGTTTTGAAAATTAAACTTTTTTGGATAAAAATTGTTCTCTTGTTTAAAAAATTCAATAATTTTGTTTAAAATTCGAATTTTTGGTGTAAAATTTACTTTACGGTTGAAAATTCATATTTTGTGTTTAAAATTAAAAACGATTTTGAACCAAATTCGAATTTTTCAGTTAAAAATTAAACAGTTTTTTGGTTTTAAAAATTCAACTTATTAATTAAAAATTGACTTTTTTCCTAAAAATTAACTTTTTTCTTAAAAATTAACTTTTTTCTTAAAAATTAACTTTTTTTTAATAATTAACTTTTTTCTTAAAAATTCATATTTTTGTTTTGAAAATTAAACTGTTTTAGAAAAAATTTCTCATTTTGTTTTAAAAATTTAAATTTTTGGTTGCAAAATGAACTTTTTTGTTGAAAGTCAAACTTATATATTTTGGTAAAAAATGTAACTAATTGGTTGAAAATTAACTTTTTATTGAAAATTTGTATCTTTGGGTTGAAAATTAAACAGTTTTGTCAAAAATAATTATTTTTCTCAAAAATTTAGATATTTGGTTAAAAATTCAAATTTTGGTGTAAAATTTACTTTATGTTTGAAAATTCACATTTTTGGGTTAAAAATTAAATGCTTTTTCAGGAAACTCGTCTTTTTTCTTCAAAATTTATTTTTGGGATTGAAAATTCAACTTTCTGTTGAAAATTAAACTATTTTCGTGGAAAATCGAACTAATTCCTTAAAAAATTCATTTTTTTTTTTTGAAAAGTAAACTGTTTTCTACAAAATTATTTCCTTGGTTAAAAAAATTTACATTTTTTGTGAAAAATTTACTTTATTGTTAATTATTCATATGTTTGGGTTAAAAATTAAACGATTTTATCGAAAATTCGTCTTTTTGTCTTAAAAATGTCAAATTGCTCTGAATCTTCTGAAAAAACCCTGAAATGTTTCAAATTCTTTGAAATCTTTTAAAATATCTTGAAATTTAAAAAAACTTAAGGTTTTCGAAATCTATTTAAAATGTTTAAAAATCTTTTCAAATTTTTAAATTTTTTTTGAAAAAATGAAATAAAATATCCTAAAACCATTCAAATCCATCGAAATCTTTAAAAATCCTATGAACTATGGGAAATTCTTTGTAATCTCATAAATTTTACATTAATCTCTAAAAATCCCTTAAAATTTTTGAAATAATAAATTCCTTTATTAACTTTTGTGCTCTCATTTGCGTTTTACTCTTGAAAAATCCAACAGTTGAAATTTTAACAGTTGAAACTTGAAATAAAATTTGCATAGTGATAATGGTCATTTTACAAGTAAATTCCGCGGTGCCACACATGAAGGTTGTAATTAAAACAAAAAATTTTCGTAAACGGGTCGCTATGGTCAAATAATGTTTTGGCAAATTAATATTAATTCAGTGGACTCTCAAATAGTGAATTTGTGATATTTAAAAAAATCCTAACTCGGGTCATCCCCTTGTGAGTCTCAAAAATTGTGTTATGTGTGTCATGTAATAAAAGTTTACAATTTAAAATTTGTATGATTGGGAAATATTTTTCGTAAACGGAAAATGACCACAAAAAGGGAAAAAGGAAAGGGAACGGGAAAAGGGGAAAGGGAAAAAGTAAAAGAAAGACAGAGGGTTCTCGCTCTAGACCCTGCCCGGTCCCAAAAGAAGTTTCACTTCTAAAAATTTGAAAATTAAAAAATAAAAAATTATTGAAAAAGTATAATTATGGTTTTAAACCTTGAAGGATAATTCGTGCGAATAATCTTGTTGACAAAATGTGTACCGCAATGTGAAAAGCTTTTGTGTAGTCAGGGGTTGGTCGCGTGTCCGTAGCACACCGGCAACGTCGCAAAGCGTCTCCCCCAAGGGGTGTGGAAATATGTATAATTCCTTAGGGTGCACTCACCCCTTGGAAGAAGTGCGTATTTAATTGGGAATAGGGAGATTTCGGCCGGAAATTATACTCTCACATGTTTACGAATTCCCGGGCGGTTAAACAAAGGGGGTAACTCCTACCCCTAAATTTTTTTTAAAAACCCTCTTTTTAAAGGGACCCGCATTCTCTTTGATCTCCGTTAATTTTTATTCATCTTTCTTCAAATTTATTGAAAGTTATTAGGAACGCAGGGCATTGTTTGCGGATTCCGAAAAACTTTATTTTCTGAGCAAAAATTTCCAGTTTTGTAATTTCATATTTTTTAAATATTATTATGTTTAAAATGATAAAAATGAACTTTGATGTTTTTTAAACTGTTATTTTTTATTATATAGATTATTTAATTTCACTTAAATTCAAACCAAATGGAATTCCCGAGTAATAAAATTCCCGACAGAAAATTGCAAAATTATACAATATTCGAACTAGAAAATTCCCGAATTTGAACATTCAAAAAAATCGTGTTAATAAATATTATCTATTTAATAAAAATACAATAAGCAAAGATTTATATAAAAAAGTTATTTTTGATGCTCAAAGTTTTGAAAACTATTTTTAAATTAATAATAACAATAAGAACAAAAAAAATTGGAGAATTCTACAGTGTCGGGAATTTTATTTTTCGGAATTTTTTAGTCATCCCTATTTTTGATTGAGAAATAATTCTTTTTTATTTAAAAATTCACCTCTTTTTCTAAAAATTCCATTTCTTTGTTGTTAAAAATTATACTATTTTTTCAAAAATTATTCTATTTTGATTAAAATTAAAAAATTTTTTGTTGAAAATTTATTTTTTATGGTTGAAGATTAATAATTTTAGCTGAATATTAAACATTTTCTTTAAAATTCGTTTTTTCATTGGAAATTAATTTTTTTTAATTTTCAACCAGAAAATATGATTTTTTAACAAAAAAGTTAATATTTTACCAAATAGTCAAAATTTCATTTTTATTGCTAAGATTTTAACTAATTACTTAAATTTTTAACCAAAAAAAACAAGCTTGTTACATAAAAAGTAATAGTTGATATATGAACCAAGAAATATTTTTATTTGAAAAAAAAAACAATTAAATTGAAACAGAAGACTAATTTTCGACAAAATAGACCAATTCTAAGCCAAAACGACATAAAAATGAATAAACAATTATTTTCAATAAAACATTTAAATAATTTCTACTTTATATTTTAATAAAAAATTTAATTATTAATAGAAATTTAAATTTATTTCCGAAAAAAGTTAAATCATATTTGCATATAATTTTTAAAATTTGAATTCAGAGGCTCATTTCACAACATCAGATACATTTGAAAAATTTTATATTTGGAATATAGCTATTTTAAATATAAATAAATTTTTATTATGCAAATTATATCCAATATTCGATTATTTAACCTTCAAGTAATTAATTTATGTCACATAATTTTACAAAAAATTAAATTATAATCTTTATTTAAATCGTTACCGTAATAAAATCAATCAGCTAATAATTAATTAATCAGTTCACGACATAAAAAGAATTAAACTATTATTTTAATTAAAACATTCAAATAATTTGTACTTAATATATATTTTTTTATTTTAAATTTTATCAATAAATATTTAATTTATTAATAAAATGTGTATATTATTCAAAAAAATTCAAATTTTAATGGAATAAATTATTAATAATATAATTATAATAAATATTGCTAATAAAATGATGTTCAACATTAATTTGATCGAAACGTTCAAATAATTTCATAATTTATAAATTTAAAAAAATTTTAAATAGCCTTTCTGAAAATTTAAATTATTAATAACATTTTATTAATATAACATAAAACAATTACAACTCAATTTTTACGTAATTTAATATTTAAAAAAAGAATTATCAGTTAATAATTAAATAATCAGTTCAGAACACAAAAAGCATTGAAAAATTAAACATATGTAAATATAATTATAAAAAGAGAATTTACTCATTTCACAACATCAAAAACATTTGAAAAATTGCGTGACTGGAATAGGGGTATTTTACATTTAAATGAACTTTTATTATGCAAATTAAAGTAAATATTCAATAACATAACCTTAAAATAAATAATAAGTTTATGTTACCTGATGAAAAATTTAAAATTCACTCTTTATGTAATTTAATACTGTGGAAAAATCAATTTAGTCAACAATCAATTAATCAGTTTACAACATAAAAAGCATTAGACAAATGTTTTCATTCAAACATTTAAATAATTTGAATTCATATTTCTTTTTAACCTAAAGTTTTATTTCTGAAAATTTTAATTATTAATAACAATATGAAAAGCAATAAAAGGTTATTTTCATTAAAAAATTCAAATTAGTTTCACTTGATATTTTTCTAAAAAGCTTAGTTAATAATAAAATTTTTAACTACAACCTTGAAGTTAATAATCAGTATATGTCCTTAATTATAAAAATAAAAATTTAATCCTAATGTAATTTAGTAATGTAAAAAAAAAATCAGCCAAGAATGAATTTATCTTTTTGAAACATAAAAGTCTGAAAGACTGAAATATACTTTAAAATAAATAACTCAAAATAATTTATAATAAATAATATAAAATAATTTAAAATAAAAATAATATTCCAATAATCTTTACTTAATATTTTTTTTAACTTTTACTTACATTTTTAAAAATTTTATTATAAGTAACCTTTTATACTAATTTCAGAAAAAATTAAAACATATTTATGTATAATTTTGAAAATTAAATTCAGATACTCATTTCACAACATCAAAAACATTGACAAAAATTACATAATTAAAATAGAAGTATTTGATATATAAATAAACTTTTAATATACAAATTATAGCTAATACTGAATTAAATAATTAAGTAATTAAATAATTTTAATCAAACAATCAAAATTCAATCTTCACTTAAGTTAATTTTGTAAAAAAAATTAATTAGTCAGTAATTAGTTATTTAACTCAAAAGGTAAATTAATTAAATGAGTTAAAAAGGAACTTTCATTTCTTAAAATTTGAATTATAAATAACGTTTTAAAATAATTCGAGAAAATTTAGGTTTAAATAGAATTAGGTAATAACTAAAGAGTCAGTTCACAGCATGAAAAGCATCAAACAATTATTTTCATCGAAGCATGCAAATAGTTTTTAAATTATATATATATTTTTTTTTTATTCAAAATTGCATATTAATAATAATTCCACAAAAAATTAAGACATATGTACATATAATTAAAAAAATTAAATTTAGATAATCACTTCCCAACATCACAAACTTTGACAAAAATCACATAATTCATCTGAACCATCAACTATTACATTTTTCGATAAAAAATATTTTATTTTGGTAGAAAGTTTAACTGCTTTGTAAAATATCTATTTTTTTAGTCCAAAATTAATCTTTTTGTTTTGTTCACTTTTTTTGAAATTCCTTTTTTTTATTGTTGAAAATAAATTTTTTTGTGCTGAAAATTTATCTGTTTTTTGAAAAGTTTGTCTTTTTGGGATGAAAATTCAACTATTTTAGTAAAAAATCTGACTAATTTGTTGAAAATTTCGCTGTTTGGAAGAAAATTTTTTCTTTTGGGTCGAAAATTCAAAAAATTTATTAACATTCTTAACTCGGCTGACTGAAAAATCTTTCTTGGTTAAAAAATTAATATTTTTTGGTATAATTTTAATATTCTTTAATTGAAAATGCACCTGTTTGGTTAAAAATTAATCGCTTCTTGTTGGGTATTCAACTATTTTGTGGAAAAATTA
The DNA here is from genome assembly GCA_032357855.1 of Amphibolips quercusostensackenii. NCBI lineage: Eukaryota > Metazoa > Arthropoda > Insecta > Hymenoptera > Cynipidae > Amphibolips > Amphibolips quercusostensackenii. Next base: position 20,033 of record JAUELO010015441.1, read on the forward strand.
ATTTTTGTACTATAGTAGAAAATTACTATTTTTTTAAATTGGAAATTCAACAAAGCAACTATTTCGTAAAAATTAATCTATTTTATAATTGCGGATTTAACTATTTTTTTAAAAGCTTGTCCTGTTTGGTTATTTTTAACTGTTTTTAGTTTAAAATTAAAATCTTTTTTGCTTAAAATATCAGCTATTACATTTTTCGTTAAATTTTTTTTTTTTTTTTTTGAAAATCCAACTTCTTCATTGAAAGTTAAAATTTAAACTATCTTGTTGAAAATTTGTTTTTCATAATTGGAAATTAATTTTTTTCCATGAAAATTAGACTATTTTATTTTTTGTTGATAATAATGTATCTTTTTTAGCTGAAAATTTAACTACTTCGTTAAAATTTAACTAATTTGTTTAATATTTATTTCTTTGTTTAAAAATTGATCTCTTTAGTTAAAAATTTAACTGTTTCGTTAAAAATTCCTTTTTTTATTTAAAAATTAATTTTTGTTGTACTGGAAGCTCAATTATTTTGTTAAAAATTAAACTATTTTGTTGGAAATTCAACTTATTGGTTAGAAATGAAATTTTTCTTAAAAATTTGAATTTTTGGTCTCAAATTTAATTCACAGTTGAAAATTCATATTTTAGGGTTCAAAATTAAACGCTTTTGTCAGAAAATTAGTCTTTTTTTCTTGAAAATTTAAATTTTTTATTTAAAATTAACTTTATAGGTGATAATTTATATTTTGGGAATGAAAATTTAACTTTTTTTTTAAATTGAACTTTTTTTTAAATTAAACTATTTTAGTAGAAAATTTAAATATCTGGTTAAAAATTCCAATTTTTGGTGTAAAATTTATTTTATGGTTGAACATTTATATTTTTGGGTTAAAAATTAAAAGGTTTTGTCAGAAAATTCGCCTATTTTTTTAATTCAAATTTTTTTAAAAAAGTAACTTTATGATTAACACTTTCGATTTTTGGATTGAAAACTTAACTTTTCTGTTGAAAATTAAACTATTTTGGTAAAAAATTCAACAATTTGTTAGAAAATTTAAATGTTTGGTTAAAAATGCCAATTTTTTGTGTGAAATTTAATTTATGGTTGAAACTTCAAATTTTTAGTTAAAAATTGAACTTAGGATTGAAAATTCAAATTTTTAGTGTAAAATTCAATTTTTGGTTAAAAATTCATATTTTTAGATTGAAAATTAAAAGGTTTTGTTACAAAATCCGTATTTTTTCTCAAAATTCAAGTTTTTGGTTAAAAATTAACTTTATGGTTGACAATTTAGATTTTGAGATTAGAAATTTAATTTTTTGTTGAAAATTAAAATACTTTGGTAAAATAATCAAAAATTTGATAGAAAATTTAAATATTTGGTTGGAAATTCCGATTTTTTGTGTAAAATTTAATTTATGGTTGAAAATTCAAATTTTTTGTGTAAAATTCCACTTAGGATTGAAAATTCAAATTTTTAGTGTAAAATTTAATTTTTGGTTGAAAATTCATATTTTTACATTGAAAATTAAAAGCTTTGGTCACAAAATTCGTCTTTTTTTTAGAAAATTCTAATTTTTGGTTTAAAATTAACTTTATGGATAAAAATTTAGATTTTAAGGATTGAAAATTTAAATTTTCAGTGTGAAATTTAATTTTTGGTTAAAAATTTATATTTTTACATTGAAAATTAAAAGCTTTGGTCACAAAATTCGTGTTTTTTTAATGAAAATTCTAGTTTTTGGTTTAAAATTAACTTTATGGCTAAAAATTTAGATTTTTAAAATTAGAAATTTAATTTTTTTTTTTTGAAAATTAAAAATACTTTGGTAAAATATTCCAGACTTTGGTAGAAAATTAAAAAAAAATTGGTTGAAAATTTCAATTTTGTGTGTAAAATTTAATTTATTTTTGAAACTTCAAATTTTCATTGTAAAATTTAATTTAGGATTGAAAATTCAAATCTTTAGTGTAAAATTTAATTTATGGTTAATAATTTATATTTTTATATTGGAAATTAAAAGCTTTTGTCACAAAATTCGTCTTTTTTTTGAAAATTCAAGTTTTTGTTTTAAAATTAACTTTATGGTTGAGAATTTATATATTTGGGTTTAAAATTTTTACTTTTAGTTAAAAATCAAACTATTTTGGTAGCAAATTTTCATATTTGGTTAAAAATTCAAGTTTTTGGTTAAAAATTAACTATATAGTTGAAAATTTATATTTTTGCGTTAAAAATTCAACTTTTTGTTAAAAACTAAACTATTTTGGTAGAAAATTCGACAATTTGGTAGAAAATTTTAATATTTGGTGGAAAATTCTAATTTGTTGTGTAAAATCTACTTTTGTGTTTGAAAATTTTAAATTTCTGGTGTAAAATTCAACTAAGGATTGGAAATTTAAATTTTTAGTGTAAAATTTAATTTCTTGGTTAAAAATTCATGTTTCTAGATTGAAAATGAAAAGCCTTAGTCATTAAATTCGTCTTTTTTCTAAAAAAAAATTTAAGTTTTTGGTTTGAAATTAACTTTATGGTCGAAAATTGAAATTTTGAGGATTAAAAATTCAAATTTTTAGTGTAAAATTTAATTTTTAGTTACAAATTCATATTTTTAAACTGAAAATTAAAAGCTTTGGTCACGAAATTCGTCTTTTTTCTAGAAAATTCAAGTTTTTAGTTTAAAATTAACATAATGGTTAAAAATTTAGATTTTTAGGATTGAAAATTTAAATTTTTAGTGTAAAATTTAATTTTTGGTTAAAAATTCATATTTTTAGATTGAAAATTAATAGCATTTGTCACAAAATTCGTATTTTTTCTTGAAAATTCAAGTTTTTGGTTAAAAATTAACTTTATGCTTACAAATTTAGATTTTTAAATTAGAAATTTAATTTTTTTTGTTGAAAATTAGAATACTTTGGTAAAATATTCAAGAATTTGGTAGAAAATTTGAAAAAGTTTGGTTGAAAATTACAATTTTTTGTGTAAAATTTAATTTATGGTCGAGAATTGAGATTTTTAGGATTAAAAATTTAAATTTTTAGTGTAAAATTTAATTTTTGGTTAAAAATTCATATTTTTAGATTGAAAATTAATAGCATTTGTCACAAA
>JAUELO010015449.1:0-11283 GCA_032357855.1 Amphibolips quercusostensackenii
TACATAGTGAGCCCCCCCCCCCCCCCCACGTAAAACTTTTAATTTTTTTTCTATTTATTAAATTTTTTTTCTATTTTTTTAATAATTAAAAAAAAAAATCGACGTAAACTGCCGGGAGGAGGAATCGGATATGGAAGTGAAGAAGTTACCTAATTGACCCCCCAGATTGTTTGCGACGTCGCGTGAACATGACTTATAGCGGCTGCTTTTATTTTGTTTACATATTAGAAAAGCGAAATTGCAAAAGATTTAAATAATTTTGAATGAAATTTTTAAATGATTTTGTGAAATTCAAAGAAAAAGGTAAAATTTTTATAATTAAAAAATAATTTCAAAGGCTCTCAAGAGCCTTGAAATATATCAAGAAATCACAAAAATTTTCCTGAGGTAGTTGTCATTACTTCTTAGTGTCTCTTTTTAAAAATTTTTCCAAAATTATTAAAATTTTTTGAATAATGGCTTTTTTCTGAAAGAATTTTCTTCACATCAACCGTTCCCCAGTTTTCAAAATAAGTAAATAATAATAAATACAGTTGTTTGTTTGAAAAAGGTATCTATATTTTGGTACGATAGCTACCATAAGATACTAAAAAAAATTTGTCATGATTATTCATTAACAATAATTAAATTTACAAAATTTACAACAAATTGAAAAGATTTGCAAACATTTTGAACAAATCCTAAAGATTTCTTTTTTATTTTTGCTAGTTGAAAGTAAAGAGTTGAACTAACTTGCATGACAAGATGGAGACAATACTTCGTCTCTGCGTTTTCTTCCTTCTCTATTATTCCTTGCATTCTGGAGAAGGTAAGATTCTGAAAGTGTTGAGAAATTTTGGTTACCCCACACTGGTCAGCCCAACTGTGGTTTTCAATATATTTTTTTAAAAGAATTATTTAATATTAAATAAGACATTGAAAATTTATAACAATGTTTATTTTCAATTAATTGTCACAAAACAATTTCTAACTGGTATTTGAGAACAAAGAAGCTAGTGCTAAGGTGCACGTCTGCCTTGATCTAATAAAGTATTCCATTACAAATTTAAATTATTAGCAGTTCATAATGCTCGTAAGTATTACATTTTTCTTTCCTGTAAGCCCAAAAAAATAAAATTTTCAATACATGTAAAATAATTCATATTCATACTTCAATATTTTGTTAATAAAAAAAATAATCAGGTAATTTGAAAAAAAAATTGTATCAAAATAAAAAACTTGTTTTATTCATAATGAATTCACTCGAATTTTCTTCTATATAATTAAATTGTCCGTAGTAATAACGTTAGATCAACATAAATCTATTTTGCTGCGACTTATTTCCGAATCGTAAGTAGATGATTTAATAGTTTGTTGTATGACACAATTTGTTCGATACCATATACTACGACGTAAAATGAAAAATTCTTGGAAAAGCTTTTCTTAAAAATTTACATTGTAAAGAAAAAATTATGCAAATTGAATTGCGAAAATCAGTGTCAAAACACATGCTTTTTGTAACTTTAATTTGTTTTTAAATAAAAAATAATGTTTTTTCTTAGATTCGACATTGTCAGTTATATTATTATGATTCTGATGATTATAGTAAGCCCAATTTCCTCATGTATTTATATTTTGGTACGATAGCTACCATAAGATTCTCAGAGAGATTCATCATGATTATTTATTTAAAAAATTAAAAGATTTCCAAACGTTTCAAACAAACCCTTAAGATTTCTCTTTTATCTTTCCTGGTTGAAAATAAAGAGTTGGGCTAACTTGCATGACAAGATGAAGACCATACTTCGGATATGCGTTTTCTCCCTTCTTTATTATTCCTTGCATTCTGTAGAAGGTAAGATTCGAAAAGTGTTCAGAAATTTTGGTGACGCCACATTAATCAGCCTAACTGTAGTTCTCTATATATTTTCCAAAATAATTATGCAATATTTAATAAGACAATAAAAATTCATAACAATGCTTATTTGTAATTTAGTGTCAAAATACAATGTCTAACTGGTATTTGTCTGCTTTGATCTGATGAGGTATTTCAATCCACATTTTGAATGATTAGCAGTTTCATATTGCACATAAGTATTAGATTTTTTTATTCCTTAAACATAAAAAATAAAACATTATATGAATATAAAATAATTCATATTCATATTTCAATATTTTGTCAATAAGAATAATAATCAGGTAATTAAAAAGAATTGTGTCCATACAAAAAACATGTTTCATTTATAATAAATTTACTGGAATTTCCTTCTATATAATTAAAACGTCTGTAGAGATAACGTCAGATCAATAAAAATCTATTTTGCTGGAGTCTGTGTTTTGAATCGTGAGTAGATGATTAAATAGTTTGTTGTATGACACAATTTGTTTGATACCATATACTACGACGTAAAATAAACAATCCTTGATAAAAATTTTTTTTCAAATTAACATTGTCAAGGAAAAAATTATGCAGAAAATATTTTTGATATCAAAGAAATGAAAGATCTATTAGCACATCCAGAAACATTTTTTTTGGATCAACAATATTTTCTTTGAATCAACCCCAGGATATGGTTATTATATGAGCATTAATACCTCGCGTATTAGTCCAAGATCCACTTTTTAATATCTTGCTTAGACAAAATATATTAAGCTCCGCAGTATTGTTTAAGTCCATTTAAGGCTTTTGTATTCTAGCTTTTGCAAGAATATCTGCCTTTATGTTAACTTTAATGTTCTTATGTTCACGAATCCGATCAAATTATCTCAGTTTTTACCGGACACATCGAGTTGCTTTTGTAGACTATTTTAAGAAAGTTTGTATGGAGACTCTTAAATTTTGAAGCAGCTTGACTATCGAACCATATGCAAATGTGGTAGTAACAATCCAACGTTTTAAAATCACATAAAAATGTAGATCATAAGTTTCTTTAGGATTGAAAATGACTCTCAAATGGTTAGTTGATGTGGAGAAGTCAACCTTCTTGCCATTGAAATTAGGGTTTACAGGATCAAGTAGTTTTTCGCGTCTTATGAGAAGCCAACAATTAAGTTTTATCTGAGTTAACAGATAAGCCACAGTCATTGCACTATTCATAAACAATGCTCAGTGCATCTTGCATGGGTTTGATGAAAGTTTCCTCATGTTCTCCTCAAATCAGTATAACGAGGACCTCTACATACCCTTGTTTATATAACTACAGTTTATTTAGGCTGCATATTATGTTATCTATGACAAGTTCCCACAGGATGGAGAATAAAACTCCTACCTGTGAACAACCTTTTTTTACCTTCGCTTTCACGCTGCAACTGTGAAGCAAGAACTAGACAATCTAGCCGAATGGCACTGATTGCACCGGCCTATTAACAGAAATACTTACAACATTTTTTTTAGCACAGTTAAATATAGTTTCCTTGGCGGTGATAATAAAGGCACCTTTTATAACTAGAAACGCTGCTATCGCTAGATTTCCTGTCCTCGCGGCTTCTTAAGTGCAGGAGGTTAATGTATAAAGTAAGTAACTGGTGTATTTCCCTTTCTTTGTGACAGACTGGCTACTATGCGAGTTTTGTCCTTTTGTATATCATCCCTAATACAAGAATTAAATAACTTCTATGATGTCTGTAACAAAAAATAATTTAGGCTAATTAGTCTGACGATTCGGCCTTATGGTAGGAGTCTCTGCTCGGCTCTGGCATATAGATAGCTGAAACCTTTTTTTATTCATGCATGCCCTAAAAATGCTTAACATTGGTCCCTGCAGAAGATCCAAAATTTTTCAAATCAGCTCTGTAATTATACCGTTTTTCCCAGTTGCCTTTAATAGGTTTAGAAGCCAGACAACTGATCTAATTTTTTATTCTGTTGCTATTTGCCTTTCCGTCTTTCAATTACTCACGTTGGCCTTATGTTTTTGATCGACGTATAGGTGCTGATACCCTCTTTCTCCGAGAGGCACCCATGTTTAGAACCCGGGAAGTACACATGCATCAGGTGTTCGAGGATGTCGCTAGTTGTACCTGTCATGTCACTTGTTGGCGAAATTGATGACCTTTTTTGACACGTAGGGTTTTTTTTAAGGCTCTCTGTAGTTTCGCAGTATCAGATACATTCTGAGTACCCTGACAATGACAACTCTATAAGTTACTTTTATTTTATTCTATTTCTTTACTCTATCTTGCTACACTAACCTTATACAAATCCTCGTCGTCAGTTTCCCTGACTATATTACATAGTCATCCACAGTCATTTACAGAAAATTACAGCTTATTAATTAATGTCATCCTCCTACAAATAATTTGAAAGGACTATTCAAAATCTACCCTACATTTATTTCAGTCTGTCGCTTTACAGTTTCTATGCCTAATCAGATCGTACTAGTCAGCTTTCAGTAAGAGGAATAAATATAGAGCACAAGGTGGCGGTTGTAGAGAATCTAAAAGTAGGTATGCTAAGCAAACCACCATAGGCTTACGTCTTTCTCCTCTTTGGTGTTCGATTTTAATTGCTATCAGGTGATAAGTACAGACCTAGGTAAGAACATATAATAATTGATTCCCCTTCTGCCGTAAATTGTGGTCATAGCAATTTCATCAGTTCTATTGTAAATTAAAGAACCTTATTCCTAAATCATACCTATCATTTTCACCTTGGGTCCAACACTTATTGGAATTGAATTAAAAACTGTGTTTTTCACCGTAATACGTCTGCTTTAGATAGTCGAAGCAGTTTTGATCTGATAAAAAATTGTTTTTGTAAGGAGTAATTTTTGTTGCAGGTAAACGGTACCCTGAAATCAGCTTTAGATTTACACTTTATTTTTTTGTGTTTAAAGCATTTGCTCTTTTATTATCCTCGCAGGCTATTTCGTTTTAATAAGTATTTTCTTCTTGATGTCAGGTAATACCAGATATGGTTTAAGGTTAACCTCCTTGATGATTTAGATTACTAAAGAATGTTCACTTAAAAATAACTGGGTGACTTTAGCATTCTCCTTGGCACCTTTTTATGCTTTTAAAGCGACTACTGCCTCGATGAGTTTTTTTTGACTTTACTTACCTGAACAGCTAAATATAAATGAGTTGTTTTCTGAAACGACAGTCTTCCATCCTCGGGATAATGTCACCAGGTTTTACTCACAACGTCGATCCAAACCTCGAGGACTGCCTAAAGAGCCATTTCCTATTCTGAGTTGAGCTTTTTTTGCGGGAATCCCTTGAATACAATAGCAAATTTTTAGGTGGTGTATGATTTACCTGCGTTGCTAACCCTGCACTTCTGACCCTACTTGTTGTGGATAGAAGTGCTGCCAGCAGATCAGCAGCTTACAGGTTTCACTAGTTAAGAGGTTTTTTCTTTTCTCCTGAGCCATTGGGACCCGGCATTTTAAGTACCTGTAGCCTTAAATGCTGGGGACTGATTAAAGGCTTATTTCTTGCCATATTACTTCAAGTCCTGTGAATCATACAGGTTCATTGTCAATTCAAAGGTGATTAAACCCCTTTGTTGGTATTCATATTCTCGAAAGAAGAAGCGTTCACGGAGAGTATCATTATTGAATACTCTTTATGTGTTTCCTTTTTTTGTTCATTATAGCAAACAAAATTATTAAATATAATGATAGTTAATTATTAAAAATACATAATAGTCAATTAACTAAAAGTTATTTAACTGTCAGCAGCTTTAAAAAAGGATGAATTGATTGTTATGTATAAAACAGTTTTGAAGCGGGCCCACTTCTAAGTTTTTTAACAATAAAAACGAATAAGTTTCGTGATTACATATCGCATGAAATTATTCATAATTTTATAGAATAAATTTAAAGAATGCTACATTTTTAATTAATAATAATAATTATTATAACAAATCTCCAGGGCCATTGCCTTATCGTTGCCTCTGTTCAGTCCTATTGCCACTCTCAACTAAACCATGGCTTCCGTCCGAGAGAGACCAGATCTGGTGGGCGAAAACAAGGATCAGATTCGTATTCACTAACACAAAATACACTAAAATATCGTAATAGGATTGCTTTCCTGGTTAATTAAGCAACCAGGGTAACTCCCTATACGGATACCCTGCTTTTCGAGGGAATTCACCACATCTAGGTCAAACCTTTAGGTACTGGTGAAAAACTAAAGTTAGATTTATATTTAGCGCACCAAAATACCTGACTACATCATGCTCTCATCTACTTACAGACAATTTTAATACCAAGCGTAATTTCATGGCAAAGAAAGGTAATTTGCTAGGGAAATATCCGCGTACAGGGAAAAACTCAAACAAGCTTAGCAAAAAATTAAGATCAAATATGTAGTCCTCTTGTGGTTGTTGGCCGCAAGAGAAGCAGTGGCAAAAACCAGGGCAATGACTCAAACATTAAAATCTGATCTGTAGGTGAGGCCAAACTGTCCTTGTGTTTACCAACTACATACAATACACGTTTTGGTAGTGGACAAGGTAAGTGAATTTGTCACTTAAGAATATAATAAGAACGTATGAAAAGATAATAGCCCTGAGCAGATGGAAGCTGCCTTTGCTGCCACGATTTTTGCCCATTTGCAGTCTTCATAGACTGCAGACACATAATCTGTTGTAAGGAATGTGCGCCTGAATTATTCTGATTCAAAAATATTTTTTTTTTTTTTTTAATATATTTTTGGTTAGATGAGAAAAGATTATTTTTAAGAAACAGTTTTTTCAATTCAAAACATATTGTTCTGATTATCGAAACACCTTTGACTATTGTAACGCGCTTATCACGAAATTAAAAAACACGAAAGAAACCATGCATAGTGCCTAATAATTTTTTTAAAAATATCTTTATAGAATTTGTAATATCGATATGGCAAAAAGCTCTCACAAAGTTGGCATTATTAAAAAAAAATTCTGTGAATCATATTCTATTAAAGATTAAAATACATCATTACGAGTGAAAAGATGAAAGTCTTTTCAAATACATTTTCTCCTCATCTCGTCGTCTGCTCGTTGTTTACCATCTGTCAGGTGCTTACTCAGTGACGTTACTATCCTCCAGAAACCTGATGGTAGAAGTGGTGCCTTCGGTGTCGACGCATGCTGAGTTCCTTTATCCCCGCTCGGCCTCGACACCGATACGCTACGTTACTCGATTCCAGTGTGCTATCGCAATATTGATCCTGCCACTTTTAATCGATGGAAAAAAATATTACAATTGATCTTATTCCTAGGTAAGAAACATTAATATTTAACCTATTCTTCCTCCAGGCTCGGATTTTGGCTGGACGGTGTGTTCGAGTGGTTTGTCCGTGCAAGTCACTCCGCCCTCTCATTCGGAGGTTAAGTACGGCTTCGGCGAACCCCCGGAAAGTTGTTTCTACAACTTTCAATTTTCAGTTTCAAAACTTCGTTACAATGTATAATTTAAAAATGCTGCGTTTTCAATTTTTGTCAATTGAAGACAAAAATTTTTTAATTTTTACAATTCACAAATTGCCTAATGCATTTTGATGCGCGACAATCTGTCCCAAAATTTGTACCCAAGCGTAAGGCCTATCTAGACAAATTTTGATTTTATTTGACATTAAGCGTCACTACTGATTAGAGAAACTTTTTCCTGTATCCAGTGCTGTATTTTACTGCAGGTTAGGTTCTTCAATATGCGTAGACATTTCACTCGTGGTTTTCATTGTCTTTATTTTTCAAAAAAGGTACGTTTCAAAATGATTTATCTTGACCAAATTACCCGTTTGCGCTCTTTTTCGCAGGAGCATATTCCAGTGTGCCGTTAGTCAACGTTCGACGTATTTGCAAAAAGCGTGCCATATTGGATTTTTGACAGTTGAGCCTAACCGACCAAAGACTACGCGGAGGACGCTTATTAGACCTTTTGGCGACTCTTTCCGCAAAAATTTTTTATTAGTATTAGATACTTATCTTTGTTTCTTTTTACTGTAAATATTTATTTTGATAATCGGTTCTTAGTCATTTCAGTAATTTTTTGTTTGTATTGTGGTCCAACCGGTAACATGTCTTTCAAGGACACAAACGCACTATCCGTTCCTACGGACGACGTTATGCGGGTTTATCAGCGACTCGCCGACATCAAGGTTAGCCGCGTCGAATTCGTCTCCCAGAATGCCACGTCAAGTCTCAACACACCAAAGCTCAGAGCTTTTTTGCTGACCTGGATCGCAAAGTAATCCCTCATATAAAGAACATTGCAACAATGGATCCTCTGCTACCCAAGGTGTACAGCCTTTTAAAAAACACGTTTAATTTCGTGCTTTGCTCGGATGCAGTATTAAAAAGTGGTCTAGGATCTCCAGGCACTAGCCTTGCTAATCAATAACATGTATAAAGCTTCAGATCCTACACCTATACAGTCGCGCACGCTTCAGAACCTCAGGTCAAAACTTGCACTTGTGAGGTTGCATCTTCTGCAGAAAGTCTTACCTCAATGGTTAACCAACTGTCTAAACAATTGGCTGATCTTACAAAACAGGTTAATTATAACAATCAGCGCATCCACATTCGACAACGCTCCCCTTCTAACTCACGTGTCAATTTGCCCAGCTGAAGTTTGTAAGGCCGCTGCTATTACCATCAGTGTTTTAGCGTTAGGGCAACCAAGTGTAAACAACCTTGCACTTGGAAACCAACTGCCCATATAGAAAAATCTTTCTCGAAAAGCGATTGTGGCCTAAACGATTGGAGACGGTCGATTCGGGCTCCTTAAGCTCAAGACGTCTTTACGTGCAAAATTTCAATTCAGGTCTTGTTTTTCTTACAGACACCTGCTCAGAATATTTCTGCTTCCAGCAGAATCTGCTACAAAGAATAATAACAAACCTGTCGATTTTTTGCTAGTCGCCGCGAATGACACAAAGGTCCAAACTCGTGCCTTAATTGACCAATCCAGAATTGTCGACTATATTACAGGGGTAAGCGTGCACGGGATTTTGCAACGAGCTCTAGTCTTTGGACTAAGTCTCATCGACGAATCAGATTGTTTTTTTTTAAATTTTAAGCGATTACCCCGAATCAACTTTGAATTCGCAAAACGTCAATACCCTCGATGACGATGTCCAACATTACACCATCAGCAACGGACCGACTCTCGCACAGCAAGCTCAGCGATTGCCTCCTGATAAATTAGCTGCAGCCAAACAGATGTTTTTAAATTTGGTCAGAGACGGTATATGTAGACCGTCAAGCAGTCCTTGAGCATCGCCGATCCTCTTAGTAATAAGTAAAAACGGTGAACGCAGAGTCTGTGCAGCAGACATACTACGCACTGCCCCATACCTAGGTTTGAGAGGTGAACTACCTGATCCAGCTCAAAGACGAGCAGAAATGTCCTAGAGCATCGCTGATCCTCTTAGTAAAAAGTAAAAAGGGTAAACGCAGAGTCTGTGGAGATTTTCGACGGCTTAATTCTGTTACTGTTCCCGATAAATATCTCGTACCTCATATTTTCGACTTCACAACAATCATACGCGGAGAAACCATATTTTTAAAACAGGACTTACAGCGGGCATACCATCCGATCACTATAGCGCCAGCCGAGGTATTAAAGTCAACAGTGATTACTCCTTTTGGCCTCTTTGAGTACATCTCCATGACTTTTTTTTCGAAACGCCAGCCAAATGTTTCAACGTTACATCAACTGCGCATTCGGTGATCTCCCGTTCGCATTTTTGTAAATCTGAAATATTCTGATTGCTTTCTCTAACCCCGAAGAAGAATCGAAGTCATCTTTGCATCGTTTTTGATCATCTAAAGCGATATTTCTTGCGAATTAACCTGTCATAATGCTTCTTCGGAAAACTGGAATTGAAATTTCTAAACTATCTAGTTAACAGCGAGGGTTGTGCACCAACGCACGAAAAGGAACGCGCGATTACTCGAATTTCTGAGCCTAAAACCGTGGTCAAACTGCGCAGATTCTTAGGCATGGTTAATTATTAGCGACAAGCTATTCCTCAAGAAGCTGAAACGCATGCATCGCTCAATGCTTATCTACGCGATTCGCGTAAGAACGACAAACGTGATGTCTAGTTAAGTGAAGAGTCGGAATCCACGTTTGAACAGATAAGAAAAAGACGTCAAACGCAACTTCTTATGAAAATTTACGCTACCTCAGAGCGTGTACAGCACTTACGCCCGCGAACTTACTGCGATGCATAAGGCTGTGCGACACTTTTAATACTTTCGGGAAGGTCAGAATTTTAAAATCGTTACGGATCACAAGCCGCTCGTAAACATAAGCACAGTCTATGGCTTACTTTTGATATGCGAGAGCTATTCAGAAAACGTTGTATCTTAAAAAATATACATTGATAAATACAAATTTATTCATAAACACCGTTTTTTCAAATACCTGAGAAATTTGTTCGCTACATTTATATAGAAACAATTAGCAAACCACTAAATAAAAGGAATCAAAACATGCAAAAATACAGTAAACTTAACCTTACTGTAATAGCTGATTGAGTAAACAAGTAAAGAACCTCAGTCAAAATAATATATTTTTTTTCAGTTAACTTCAAGTATTCAGAACTTTGGGGCAGTTAATTCACTATATTTCCAGACAAACTTTGTATTACAATGGAATATTAAGTACTGTAACCAGTCGATTACAGGTCTACCGTTACTTGTGTTAAATAATTGTTTTTTTCAACTAATTTGAGTAGAAAAGTGGGGTTGCGCATGGAGAAAGAAAGAGGTTTCATATTCTTTTATACATTTATTCAAAAAGCCTTAGCTACCCTAAATGAACAAAGTGAATTAACATCCCTGATCTACACTTAATTCTAATATGGCAAAAGTTCGCAAATCAAAAGGTAATTTCTTCAGACTTTAGTCTGCTTTTAGTTTTATAAAAGTATATTTTGCACTTTGGCAATATGTGGTTAGTATTACTTTCGAGGAAATAATCTCGACTTATATTTCTATCAGTGCATCTTTGGCACGAGTCAAACGTTCAATTCTATTATAATAATGAGGAATCTTCCCTGTGCAGATTTATACGCATATCTACTTTAAGCTTTAGAAAGGGTCAGTGCCCTGAGAAATTGTTCTCATTTCAAATACAACCTCTGCATAGTTAAGATGTGTACATAATATTATAATCGTTTATTAACGACAATGAGGTATTTATTATCCTCTAAGTAATCTTAATTATTCCTTAATTTACTACCTGCGGTAAAAAGACGAGAGGTCACGCCGACACTGCTCGTGTCGTAAGCTTACCTACTGGGCAGCCTGGCCGAGTTACGCTCGTGCTACAGGTGCACGTTACCTGCGTAGGGATAAGGAGAGGAGGC
>JAUELO010015455.1:0-11282 GCA_032357855.1 Amphibolips quercusostensackenii
CGCATTTGTAATCTTGAAATTGTATTATCCCTGCAATTTAAGTGGTAATAGTACATAAAAAAATATATGTAATTTTATCATTAGAAGTTGTGGATATTTTTTATTTTTTACAGTTTATATATGGGATGCCGGGGTCCGAGCTCCAACCTCGCAAAATCAAGTCGCTTATTTACGCAATAAATATTATAAGATAAAGTATTTATAGAAGTAATTATAAATCTTATTATTATTAATTTTATAAACAAAGTTTACAGAATTATTTAAAGAAGTATTTATACAAGCATTCAAAAAAGCATCTATAATAAAGTGAGGTTAGTTTTTCTGGATGCAATGCTGCCGATATTGCATATACGTTACGATTCGCTTAAAGCAATTATCATTTAACTTAATAAATTAAATATATGAAAATATAAATTTTTCAACGGGTTAACGTCATTCATCCGATTTATTTCTTTTTCGCTTTTACTCCTCGAGTCTCAGCAACGTTGAAAGTGGAGCACTTCGCTAAAAAATCACTAATCATAAGTGTACTCACCTCTGGCAAATTATCCGAACTGGCTTTTACGTATCCAGGCTTATTGATACTTCATGAAAATAAACCCCTTTTGCCAAAAAAACGTTGATCATTAATTATTGGAATTGCTTTTATCAAACTGACCATGTCTTTTCTCCGGTTTTAAAGGCGCGGTGCGGTACGTCACACCACGTGTTTCGAGCTATGCGGGCGCCTGAAGCGCCTTTAACACATCAACATTTCCGATGGATATTTTATCACTATTTAATAAATTATTATTAAATATTAAATAAACAGAATTAACTTTGAATTGCATATTTTTATTCTTTCGGAGTAAAAGTTAAAAAAAACTTTACTATAAGGCAACCAAAATTTTTGTGGATGACCATATTAGTTGAGTTTTCGAAAAAAATATGACTTTTTAATAAAATAGTTGAAGTTCAAACAATATATTTTAATTTTTAACAAGATAGTAAAATTTTTAACTAATTAGTTGAATTTTATACATACAAGAAGAATTTTCAACCAAATGGTCAAATTCTTAAACAAAAAATTATGTGTCTTCAACAAAAAAAATTTTTTTTTAATAAAAAAACGAATTCTTATACAAAGTGTAATAGTTGATATTTTAAACAAAATAGTTGCCTTTTTTTAACTTGAAAAATAATATTTTCACCAAACAATTGAATTTTTTACCCAAAAATATGAATTTTCAACAAAAAAGTTTATTTTCAATCAAATAGTTGAATTTTAAACTAAAAAAAATTGATTTTTAACCTAAAATAGATTGATCAAATTTCCAATGTCAAAAATTGATTTTCAAACAAAAAGATATTTAAATTTGTAACTCAAAAGATAAATCTTTAACTAATAAAATGATTTTTCAACAAAGTAGTTTATGTTTTAACAAAGCAATTAAATTTTAATCAAGAATTTTGATTTTATGGAAAAAAATGGTATAGTTAAATTCTGAGTTAAAAAAGTTAATTTTTCAAAACATAAAAAAGAATTTTTAATAAAATAGTTAAATCTTTAAACAAATAATAGAATTATTAAAAAAAAAGAATTCCAAAAGACCCAGTTTTCTATTCAAAAAGAGAAATGTTCGTCAATACAGTTTAAATTGTAACAAATTAATTAAATTTTCAACTAAACGAGATGAATTTTGAACAAGAAATATAATAATAGATATTTCTATTAAAAAGAATTAACTTTCAATCAAAAATATTACTTTCATACCAAAGATTAATTTTCAATCACAAGGAAGCACAGCGCAGGAGTTCAAAAAAAGGGAAACAGGGTAACTTTTTTACAAAAAAGGGGAAAAATGATACATTTATTTCTTCATGCAGAAGAAAAGCAATATTTTTTTGAAAAATGTTTTAATTTCAAACAATGTGAATTTTTTAACAAAAATTCTGAAGAAAATACAATTAGGAATTTTCACTTCAACCACCAGTTAACTTACTTCGCTAAGTGCTGAGGGGAAAACAATGAACCAAATGCATGGGACAAAACTTTATTTTTGTAATATCTTCGTAATGAATAATAATAATAATTACTTTATTATTTCATTAAATAGTTCTTAATAATTAAAGAAGCCTTTGGTGTAACTGCGAATCGCCGCACAAAGGGGAAAGTCGAATAGAGGGAGAGGGGGCTAGAGGGGTAGGGAGGAAGAGAGGAAGAGAGAGGGAAATATTACACTTTTTAAAATGATATTAAGTAAAATTGTACCATTAGGGTTGGAAATGTTTAAGGTTCAAAATTTTTTAATTTTCAGCATTTAAAATATTGAACAAGATAATTTTAAATAATGTGCCTCCAAGAAATTATTGCAAAGGGAGCGTTCAAATTGAAGTCCGATTGGGGTTCACTTTTTCTACATTTTTACAGCATTTCTGTCTGATTTTTTCAAATTTCACGTATTTGTATTTCAGATTGAATAATTTGCTTTGAAGAATTAAAAATTTTATTTTAAATTCAAATATTAAAAATTGGATAACTTCATATAGCATGCTTTAATAGTAAAAGTAGTATATTAAAAATTGAACAGATAATTTCAAATTTGTGTTAAGAATGAAATAATTTTATTTAAAAGCAATCGAAATAGGATCATTTCTATTTTAAAGTGATTTGCATAGATGAATTTGGAATTGAATCATGATTAAAAAATTTTAAGTTGTTATGTGGGTAAATTAAAACTGAAAGTTCTTAAAAATCGAAAAAACTCAATTTGAAAGCGTTCGATATTGAACTTCTAATTTTAAGCGATTAAAACTGGAAAAGGTTTAATTCAAAGTACACCTCTTTTTTCATTAATTTTAATTAATAATAATAATTATAATATTATTATAATAATTGATTTTAATTTTTTAATTCTTTAAAATTCTTTTAGTTCATTTCAAATCAAGCAGAGGCGGTCCATGCTCAAGTAACAGAATCATTTGTCACTTTTTCGTATCTTGTGTCGTTTTGGCAAAAAATGTAGATTTTCGTTTTTTATACAAAAAAATTCTCTCTTTTTTCTAAGGCGAGGGCATAGAGTAGGATATCATGGCATATACTTTTTAAATTATGACAAATTAAAAAAAAATCAAGAGCATAAAACGCTAGGGTTTTTCTGTGAATTGACTTTGATTAATTTCAGAAAAACTGCTGCATTTCATTAATTTTAATCCTCTTTGAAATTTTCCAATTTATTTCGAAAAAGAACCCAAAATTCTATCAAAATCAGAAAGAAAAAGGTAAATAAATATCTATATCAGATTAAAAATCATCACACTTTTAACAAAAATTTTAACCATTTTTTGATAATCCGCGTTTTTAATTTTTAAAATTCAAATCTCGATTTGAAATCTGAATTGTAGTTCATTGAAACAAAACTCAGTAACTGATACTTTTCAATTAGTTATTATTTGGATTGTCAGTTAAATACTCAGTTGAATTCACTCGAACTCTTCCAAATTCACTTGAATTCACTTCAATTTTTCTAAATTCAATCACATTTTTTTTGCAATCAACTGCATTTTTTTACGTCATTAGATTCTATTAAATTGACTTAAATTCTTCTTAAGTTTTTAAAATTATTTGCATTCACTTGAATTCACTTCAATTTTACTAAATTCAATTAAATTGTTTGCATTCACTTGCATTTTTTTAATTCTTTAGATTCTATTGAATTTACTTAAATTATTCTTAATTTTTAAAAATTATTTTGATTCTTTTGAATTCACTTAAATTTTACTGTATTCAATTGAATTTTATTGAATTTTTTAATTCTTTGAATTCTATTAAATTGACTTAAATTCATCTACACTTTTAAAAGTTATAAATTTTGTTCAATTCACTTGAATTCACTTCAATTTTAGTAAATTCAATCGAATTTTATTGAATTCATTTGCATTTTTTTAATTCTTTAAATTCTATTAAATTGACTTAAATTCTTTAAAATTTTTAAAAATTATTTGGATTCTTTTGAATTCACTTTTCAATAAAAAATATTTTAATTAAATTTTTCAGTGAATAAAAAATGTTATTTAATAAAAATTTTTTTTATTTTGTTAATTATTGTTACTATTATATATATTCTGAACATTAGGTTAAAAAATAAAATGAGTATTCAGTGAATAAGAAATATGTTATTTAATAAAATATTTTTCTATTTTGTTAATTATTGTTACTATTTTACTATTATATTTTACTAAATTCAATCAAATGTTGTTAAATTTATTTGTACTTTTTAATTCTCTACATTCTATTAGATTGACTTAAATTCTTCTGAGTTTTTAAAAACTATTTGGGTTCTTTTAAAATCCCTTAAATTTACTTAAATTTTACTAATTTTAGTTGCATTTTGTTGAATTCACTTGCATTTTTTTAATTGACTATATTTTATTGAATTTACTTGAATTCTTCTGAAATTTTAAAAATTATTTAGATTCTTTTGAATTCACTTGAATTCACTTGCATTTTTTAATTCATTAGGTTCTATTAAATTTACTTAAATTCTTCTGAATTTTTGAAAAAAATTTGATCCTTTTAAATTCACTTGAATTTTTTAATTTCTTATATTCTATTGAATTGACTTGAATTCTTCTAAATTTTTAAAAATTATTTGGATTCTTTTGAATTCACTTCAGTTTTATGAAATTCAATTGCATTTTTTTAAATTTTGTCGAATTCACTTGTTTTTTTTATTATTATTTAGATTCTGTTGACGTGATTTCTCCTGAATATTTAAGTACTGTTTGGATTCTTTTGAATTCACTTGCATTCTTTTGTGTTTCCTTGAATTCTTTTGAATTTTCGAATCCAAGCGTACGCAAAAATGTTAAAAATTGTTAATATAGTTTACCCTCTTGTTCAATGTTCAAAAATTAACCGCAATATCAAATTCCAGAACATTTTTTTAATAATGTGACAATTTGAAAATACAAATTAAATCGCTCAAAATTGAAGAATTATAAATAATAAGTATGAAATAGTTCTATCAATTTAAATGGATTGAAATTAAAGCATTAAAAAATTTCACAATTGCACGATTTTACTCAAGATATTGAATTTAAAAAATGAATATAATATTAGAATCGAGGGAGTGGTCGCCCTGATGTAAAAAATTTGTTATTTTTTAATCATTTATAATATTTTTTA
This sequence comes from Amphibolips quercusostensackenii, assembly GCA_032357855.1. Lineage (NCBI taxonomy): Eukaryota > Metazoa > Arthropoda > Insecta > Hymenoptera > Cynipidae > Amphibolips > Amphibolips quercusostensackenii. The sequence goes on from JAUELO010015455.1 coordinate 5,168, forward strand.
ATCATATAGGTAAATGTTAAACTTATTTTCGTTATACTATTTGAAATCTCTTTTTTGTAAAACTTTTTTTTTTCTCACCAATTTAATTCATTATGAATTTCTTGTTTCACAATTCCCACATTTTGTATACATAACCTCCAAATTACTTTCACTAATTGGATTAATTGCTGTTATTGCGTATACCTATTTACACTTATATACTTACCAAAGCAAGCTCCTGGGTTCCCGACATATTTTCTTCTTTTTATATATATCTTTGTTATAAAGATTCGAATAAAATTAAAAACAAATTTTGCTAATTAACATCTAGGAACTTTTCATTTTCGGCTTTTTTCTTCAACCTGAAGCAGTGCTCCCAACGTTGGCCCTCCACACTGTTGCGCATGCGATGCATAAGGCGCGTCATTGGTTACCGTTCGCGAGCTTATTTGAAATGTTCAAAAATACCATTTTTGTATTTATTATTATTAATATTAAAAATAATTATATTTGAATATGTTCAAGTAGTGCGTGGATGGTTTTCAATATATTCTGAACATTTAGTTAAAAAATAAAATGTGTATTCAGTGAATAAAAAATGTTATTTAATAAAATCTTTTTTTATTTTGTTAATTATTGTTACTAATTTTTGCGTTTAAAATTTTGGATATCAATTAAAATGGATATTTAAATTTTATTACAAGTACATTTTGAAATATTTAACATTTATTTATCAAGAAACTGTAATTCAAATTTTATACAAGTTTAATATTAAATAGCAACTCAGTCGAATTAATTTTAAAACTTTCAAAAAAGTATATTAAGTAAAGGATAATTTTTTTTCAATTGTAGAAATTCTTTTAGTCTGGTTATTGGTAATGGAAAATTGGAGGCCTTTACTAGTACCGATGTTAAATTTATTTTTGATATTAAATCATCGACATGTTTCGAACTGGTTTTCAGTTCCTTTTCAAGAATACAAAAGTTTCCGAAGGCTTTAAAAAATCTAAAAAAATAATAAATAGGTTATCTAAATTGAATAATTAATTAAAGTAATTAATGATTTAATTCATTTGATTAATTAATCAAGATAATATCACAATATTTATTATTTTTTCAGATTTTTTAAAATCTTCGAGAATTTGTATATTTTTCGCATCTTGAAAAGAAAGTCAAAAGAAATGTCTGTAATTAAAAAAATATATTATCTTTGACTAAATATACATTTTTAAAGTTTAAAAATAATTCGATCGAGTTTCTGTTTATTATTTAACTTTTATGAAGTTTGAATTACAATTTCTCGATAAATAAATGTTAAATATTTAAAAATGTACCTGTAATAAAATTCATATTTCCATTTGAGTTAATATACAAAATTTCAAAAGTGAAAATTAGTAGCAATAAATAACAAAATCAAAAAAATATTACATTAATAACATGCTATTTTTTATTTACTGAATACTCATTTCATTTGTTAGCCTAATGCTCAGATTTGATTAAAAACCATCCACGTAACACTTTAACATATTAAAATTCAATTATTTATAACATCGCATGCGCAATAGTGCAGAGGGCAATCGTTGTGAGCACTGACCTGAAGTTGTGCGCTGTCGTTGTGTACCAACTTGGGAAACAGAAGAAATAAGTGTAGACAACCAAATAAAAAACTGTAATTTTTAAATTAATTTTACGATGAAACAGAAAATGTCAAACGCAGTAAAAAAAATTTAGATGTAATCAACAATGTTTTAATTCATATCGAATTAATCTATGAAGATTCGACAATAAAGTTAATAAGTTTTATACATACATATTTTATTTTCTTGCGGAGAGATAAAAGAATAAACTTTTTTGGAATTAAAACTTTTTTAATCATCTACGAAATCATAATAATGAGAATTGTGAGAAATTTATTGCAAGAATCAGTCAATAATCTTCTTTTTCATAAGTAGATTCTCCCTCAAAAGTCTATTCTTATCCTTCAACAACAAATTCTCAAAAATTAAATCATCACTAACTGAAATCTCTTCCTTAAAATCCACATTCTTAACAGCAGTCTCAGATTCCTTATTCATATTCTTTAATTTACTTTTCTTACCTTCCAAATTCTTTTTTTCAATTTTAAAATTTTTCTTTTCGCTCTTTAATTACGCTTCACAGCCGTCTGGTGTGACAGTCACCATAAACTCATTTGCTGAGAAGACACTTCTATCGGCTACAATCTACAACTCTGATTTTCCACAAAAGGTCCATACTTGAATTACGTAAAGGATTATAGGCTCTCACCAAGACCCCCACCCCCCTCTGTAACAAACCGTAACAAAATATTTCTACTCCCCCCCTTCTCTCTTACTGTATGTAATTTAGGGTTTCCAAAAATAATAAGATATGAGACTCTTTTATGAGCGGAATAAAACAATATTTCAGATACAAATTAAAAAATTTTTAATTCATTTACTTATTTATTTTAAATGAAAAAAGGACTTTTCTAACATTAAAGATGACTTTTTAACAAAATACCTACATTTTTAACAAAATAATCGAATTTTTAACCTTAAAAGATGAAATTTTATTTAAAAAATTAATTTTAAAACCAAAAAGACGTATTTTTAATAAATGAAGGTTTTTCAGTCAGGAAAGAAAAAAAATATCACCTAAATTTTTGAACCTTGAAGCCAAAAAAAGAATTTTCTGTACAGAAATTGAATTTTCAACAAGAAAATATAAATTTTCAGCAAAAAATTGAATTTTTAACCAGAGAGCAACCTTAATTAAAAATTTTTTTTTTTAAGTAGTTCAACTTTTACCCACGCAGTTGAATTTTCAATTTAAAAAGATCAGTTTTCAACAAATTAGTTAAACTTTCAACCAAAGAGATGAATTTTCAACTAAAAATATGAATTCTAAAAAAAATGATTTCTTAACAATATGGTTCAATTAAAAATGTTAAATAAAATAGTTGAATCCACAAGCAAACAAGAATAATTTTCAACTAAATGATTACATTTTTATCTGAGAAGGCTGAGATTTCTACTAAAACAGATGAATTTTCAAATCATAAAGACACATTTTCATAAAAAAATATTTTAATTTTCATTTAAAAAATATTTTAGTTTATTTTTTCAAAATAAAAATTACTTAAATTTTCAATACAAAAATACGAATTTTCAACGAAAAATTTGAACTTTTAATCAAAAAGGATGATTTAAAAAAAAAATGGTTGAATTTTCAATTAAACAGTTAAATTTCTTCCAAGAAAGATGCCATCTCTACTAAAATAGTTAAATTTTTTAATTAAAGAGACAAATTTTCAACAACAAAAAAAATGAATTTTCATCCAAAAAAGGTTTTATTTGACTTTTCAACACCAAAATATGAATTTTAAACAAAAAGTACATTTTCTTCGCAATAATGGAATTTTCAACCCAAAAAGACGAATTTTCAACAAAACAGTTGGATTTTTACCCAAAACTTTTTTTAAAATTGCTAAATTCGCAAAAAATTAAAGCATTTATAACAAAAAAGATAATCTTCAGGAGAAAGCAAATGCAAAAAATATGTATAAATATACATATGTACTAGGTGTAAACTGTACCGTAACACCAAAGATTCAATAAATCTAATCTATCAATATAAATACGAGGCAAATAAGTTACTAATAAGAATATTATATCAGGTTTAGCGTAAAAATTTAGTTCAAAAGTTCTTTAATTTTTCCCTGCCCAATTTTTCACTTTCTCTGACCATTAATATTCAAAGATCAGAATCTTAAACTTGTAACATTCTTTACCTAGAATAATCCTCTATAAACGGAACAAAACAATTTCAAATTTAAATTTCAAAATTGAATTGTAAATTTAAACTGCTTGACAGTTATGTAAAGTTAGAGATATTCCCTGACTTTTGCAAGATTTTTTTTTCTAAATTCCTGACTATTCCCTGACCAGTAAAATTCCCTGACTTAAAAAAAAATTGTTGTTGGCTAGATTCGTTTCACTTCCCAGATTTTTTGGCGCGTTAAGTTAAATTCATATTAAATTTATGTACAAAGACTGCGAGTTATTTGTTTCATTTGCGAATTTCAAAAAATGATGTATATGAATGAAGGCCCCCCCCCCTCCTCCCGTGAAAAATGGTAACAAAATATGTGGACCCCTCCCCCTCCTCTTGAGCTGTTAAATAATTTAAGTACGGTCACTCATGTCTTGAAACTTTTGAAATCTTTTAAAATCCTATACTTTTGTAATCCTACTTCTTTTTACAATCACGAAGCACACTGTGGGTCTGTGAGACCCTGCGCATTGTAGAATTAATCCCTGTAGCTTAAATGTATCTTTAGAAATATTAAAACATTTTTAAAAATCCCTGAAAAAATGTTTAAAAAAATGAAATTCGTAAAAAAATTTATAATTTTTCATATTTTTGCTAAAAATTCAGGGTTGTATTCTCGTATAGTGGTACAATTATGGTGAAAAAACTCCTGTAGTGTTTCTTAAAAAAAAGGTATTTATTTTGCTGGTTGATGGAGGTGGTTTTTTAGGTGTCAAAAAGCATTCTTTTCTATAAGAAACGTGGAAAAAATTAATATTTGATAAAGAATGCTTGAAAATTTTAAACCTAAAATGAAATATACTTGAAATATGATTGTAATGAACAAATAATATAAACATTACAATTAGAATTACTCAGGGCCAGAGAAGTCGATACAGATATAAGCTTGATGCTCATTACACGTTGGGTACAAGTAACATCTTTTCTGCAACTCTGGTCGATCACCTTCTGGCAGAAATACTACATTTCCTCCCAAAATAAGAACAATACTCTTTCTGATGTCGGTACGTAGTGTCGGTTTCTCAAGCTTCTCTCGCAAATACGGTTCCAATAGAGAGAAAACTAGCTGCTTCAAAGCACTCTTGTCAGAAAGATTTTTTCTGGATTATTCGTTTCAGCATATTTGCAAGCATAGAGAATCCTTGCATTCACATGACCTTGGTCAAGCATGCCAAAAAAGAAACGCATTGGCCAACGTCGCGCTGCGCGAGAAGTTGTGTATGCGTGACAAAGTTTGTCAAAGACGTCGGTACCACCCTTTGTTTTGTTGTAACATAAAATCATCTGTGGCTTACCATTATCTTCAATGTGTATTGTTCTAATTTTGGTAATAATTTTGCACTCAACGACACTAACTTGAACTGACTGCAACGATGTACAGAAGAAGCATCGGGTCGCATATTTTGGATCCTAAAATACAGCCAGGGTGCCTTAGGCCCACAAATTTTTAAACTTTCTAAACCATTAAATGAGCTTCCAGATATTTTTATCCTTATTCTGTTTAACATTTGCATTATAGTTACCTTTTATTTTTAGAGTATCTAATCTTACTTTAAACCAGATTCCTAAGGATGCGAAATTCTTTTCATAGTGCCTATAGTCATTACTTCTCCTAGCTTGAAAATACTTTCTGTCTCTCTTTTTCATGACATTTTCAATCTTCTCCGATATCCACGCAAAAAAGGTTTTTCTCACCTGAAAACTATGTACAAGGGCTAATACATCAAATGCTGAAATTATTATTTCATTGAGTTTATCGAGCTTTAAATTAAAATGTTTACCAGAAAATACATTTATATCCAATCAGCTTGAGAGAGCAGAATGAACACTGAACACTGTATCCTCATCAGCTTTACTCAGGTTCCTAATTTTTTTTACTTACTCCTTCGTCCTTCTACTTTACCTTCTAGAAATGACATACTATTCCTTCGTTCCTGAAAATATGGCCAGTTTATCTTCATTTGCACTCTATATATGTTGCACTCTATTCATACATTTTTATTAGTTTATTGCTAAGTACTATATTTATATTATATGTTAGTAACTTTGCCTTTTGTGTGAAAGCCTTTATTTCTTGCACTATTCTTGGAAACACATCTTGTTTTTACATATAGTCATTTGTAATTTTACTACCGAGATAGCGAAATTCTTAAAATTCCTGTATCCACTTATTTCCTACCTCAATTTTCAAACGTTCCTTAGTTTTTTTTCTATAAGCCAATGCCTTAAAATTAGTTTCACTTTTGTTTATATCATAACATATTATTTAAATATTTCTTCCATCACAGGTAGCGTTCTCTATAAC
>JAUELO010015467.1:0-11281 GCA_032357855.1 Amphibolips quercusostensackenii
CAAAAGTGTGAAGCAAGAAAGGCGTGATGAGAAAGTGTTCGTGAAAGCCGAAGGAGCTTTAACAAAAGAGAATTCACAATCACCAAATTACAGTTGTCCATGGTTTGATTTTTAATTTTGGAAGACTTATGCATAAATGTGAGAAAAGTACAAAGACCGTAAGCGTAGCGCAAGGTAAATACATTATGGGACACCAAGCGCGAGACCCGATATACGCGCGCTGCAGACGCGGGCGCGCTGAAACTTGAGAGCCGCGCGGAATTTCCAAACATGATTTTTATAAGCGTATTCCTTTTTTTCATAAATTCAAATAAATTTTACAGCGATTTGCATGAAAATTCGAAAAAAATTTGCAATAAATTTTTTGACCACCCTAATGAACGATTCAAATTATATGCTTTCAAGTTAACATTTTTTATACGATTTTTTAAATATTTGTTATAAATACAATATTGCACTTACGTCTAGCATACAGAAACTTCAAAAAAGTGAGGAATAAAATGCAGGTTAGAATCTTCATTTTTACAAAACGGTCGCTCTAATGAAGAACAGTAGACTGTATTTGCAAAGAATTCGGCTGAGAACTAACGGGTTAAATGGCCGCTATATACTAAACTAACTTTTAGTATCAATTTTGTTTTCCAAATAAATTAAGTGGAAGGAGAAATTTTTTTTATCTAAGATCTAAAAATTTTCCTTATTTGCTATATTTCTTTCGCATAGAGGCTTAGAAAGCATGACATTTATTACTGTAGACTGCATGATATAGACAGAAAAAAAATTTAGGTCCCTCTTTCGGTTCCATATCCTATTGCTTTAAAATGAAAAAACAAGAGTTATTTACACACCTGTTTATATATTTGATCTAACCTTATTCTCGTTGAAAGCAACAATGTGCTATTTTTCACATACATTAAGTTTTCTTCCACTCCTTAGTTATAAGAATTACATAATAATTATTTAAAACTGCCAACGCTTGATATTTATTTTTTATACTCAGAATGCTTGAATAGAATTTTAGTAAAGAAATCTTGTTTGGATCTCATTTTTTTACGAATCCCTCAAACCATTTTTTATGGGCAAAAAAAAGCTTCTAAAAGTCTTTTTTAATACTTTTTACGCATCTTGCGTGTTTTGTCTTAAGTTTGTCATTTTTTATTTTTGCATATCAATTTCGATAAATAAACTAAAATTGCTAGTTTAATCAAAGAATGAGTTAAAAATATTTCTTTACGATTCGCGTCATTTTGCACAAAATTAGAATTTCCGATTTTTTAAATGTATTTTCGATAAATGAAACGTAAATGACAAGTCCTTTAAAAAAATTGTTGAAAAGAAATTCAGTAGGACTTTTTAAAAGCTATTACTCGTTTTTAAGACCTTTTCCTGTACTTTTCATCGTTTGGTTCAAAATTCAAACTTTGGATATTTCATAGTACATATTTTGGATTTTTACATTCTCATCTTATAATAAGAAAGTACTAGATTTGTGTATAATTCCCCCCCCCCCCTCCTACTCTTCCCCGTTTTTGTCAAATGTACAGGTTTTGAGACCCCCTAAGTATGAAAAACAGGTTTTCACGAATGTGTCTGCATGTATGTCTGTATGTCTGTAGGTCTGTAGATTTTTTGTTTGTTAGCACGATAACTTTCGAAAAAACTTGCAGATTAAATGGGCCTTTGGTATACTCTTTTAGTGCCTCAAATTTAAGTTTGAGTTCGTTAGCCAGCCATTTTGGAAAAATTTCAAAAAGTAAGCATATTTTGAAAATTTTTGAGACTACTTTTTTAAAATTAAAAATTCGATGTACAGTTATAAGTTGTGATCAAAAAGACAAACAATTTATACTCATGACTTTTTTTGATTAAAAAAAATTACCAGAGCAATAGTATTTTCAAAATCAAAAAAAAAGAAAACAAAAATGAACATTTTAAGCCAAACGACGCACGATACAAAAAAATTATATGGAAAGAAAAACTTTGCAATTGGCAAACTTAACAAGATTATCACAACAGCTTTTTAAATTTTCTCGAAAAATCAAAAATTTAAATTTTGACCGCACAGAAAATAATGAAAAACAAAAAATTCATTTTGCAGCCAAACAACACAAGCTACAAAAAAAGATGATCAGATAAAAATTGTGCATTCGAAAATGGTCTACAAATTTGTTGCAAGTTACTTTTTGCTAGGACGCGTAGTTTATGTTTTATTTGTAAAAGCTGCAACAAAAAGAGAAAAATTGAATTTTAAAAAAAAGGACACAAAATAAAAAAAAATAAATAGACAAAACTTTTTCCTCAAAAAGATCTACAAATTTTTTATTATTTATTTATTGCTAGGATGCCTAGTTTTTAATTTTATCGTGAAAAATAACATTTACAATAAAAAAATTACATTTTTGGAAAAACGGTGCAAGGTACGAAAAAAATTAATCAACAAAAAGTTTTTATTTTAAAAGAGAACTACAAATCTGTTAGCAATTACTTTTTGATAAAAAGCGTGTTTTTTTTCTTTGAGGGTGAAACTATTTTGTTGAAAATTCGTCTTTTTTGGCGGGATTCAGCTGTTTTTAGATTAAAATTGAAATATTTTTTCAATTTATATCAACTTTTATAATTTATGGCTTATCATTTAGGTTGAAAATTTTCTCTTTTTACATTTAACTATTTTATCAAAAATTTTTGTGGTGAAAATTAATTTTTTTAACTGAAAATTTAATTCATTCATTTTAGGTAAAAAATTTATTTCCTTCAGCTTAAACTTCAATTATTTATTAAGAAATTCCTCTATTTTGTTGAAAATTAAAATTTTTTTATATTGAGTTAATATTTCTGGTTAAAAATTCATTTTTTTCATTAAAAATTTAACCATAAGGTTAAAAAGTCCTTTAACATTAGAAAAATTTGTTTCATATTTTTAAAAATATTATTAAAAATTAATCTTTTTGTCTAGAAAATTTAATTTGAAATCAAATACAAATTGAGTTACTTGTGTATAAGGAGCATATAACACAAAGCGCAAAGCGCAAGATCAATGTACTTTGGAGCGCGAAGACCGACGACCAAATCGCGTGCCGTAAGCGGCACTTTTTTCAAAAAAGTAAACTGCTTCTTCCCATCTAATCGAAGCACGATGTGCGAAAACTGAAAAGAGCCGAGCGCGAAGAGCGAGTCAAATAGTATCCGAGCGCGAAGCACGAGATACAACAGCCGCGCGTCCTGAGCGCGCTCAAATTTGCGAGGAGCGAGCCGCACGCGATATATATTTTTTATTATTATATTCTATTATTTTTAATTATTTATATTATTTTCGTACTTATTTCCGTACGATAAATGCATACCTTCTCACTGAATTTATTGAAGCATCATAAATATTGTAACTTAAATCGAAAACTGCGATTTAAGACCCTGTTAATCTTCAGTGATAAATTGGAACTGAAACTGTTTTAAAATTGGTTTTCAAAGTTTTTTAATCAGTTTTTTTATGTTTTTTTGAAGTTTTGGTTTATTTTTAGGCTTTCTAAGCATCTGCGGCCTTGACTATTATATTCTCATCACGACGCTCGCGCTTCGCGCTCGTTAATTAGGTTATGCAGACGGTTCTGTTTAAAAAATAAGACGCTGTGGACAAAACAAAATGAAATATAAGAAGCGTGCATGTTTCTCAATAGGATATTGATAAAAAAAAAAAACGTGAGTTGTTTCTTTAAATTTACTAAACAGCGACATTACAAGAAAATGCTGTTCCTCAGATGTACGCTGAAATCGGTGTAGTTTTGAGTTGCAAGGAAAAAGATCGTCGCAGCCTTATTTTGAGAATATAGGGAAAATTGATTGTTTTGAGACCGTTTTTTTATCATTTTAAATATCGCTAAGTTTTTTAGTCTCAACTGACATCCACATGTTTAATCAATTTCTTGTTGCTGTTATTTAGACGAAATAATAAATGATTAGCAAGTCCGTTACGATAGTCAGTACCTAATTTTTCATTTTTTTAAATTATGCAGCGCGTATTAGTCACATAAAATAAAATTTTTACTTGATGGTGGAAATCTTAAAATAGTCATGACCGACTTGATATTAAAATTTATTTTTTATTTTTAAAAGCAAAATTTTAAGATAGTCCTAAAAATCATTAAAAACAGTAAATAAGGGTACTAGTAGTTAAAATATTGTTTAATCTTGGTAAAGAGGACAAGTTGAGGGGTTAACAACTAGTGAAGTCAGGTGTACACTTGCAATGAAATCTCCTGGAGTCTCCTGAAATTTTTGAAATCTTCTGAAATATCTGAAGTCACTTGAAGTTACTTAAATGTACTGAAATTCACTTAAAGTCACTTGAAGTCACTTGAATTCGCTTGAAGTAACCTGAATTCATTTGAAGTCACTTAAATTCTCTTAAAATCTCCTGAAATATCTGAAGTCATTTGAATGCATGTAAATTCACTTAAAGTCACTTAAATTCATTTAAAATCACTTGAAATCATTTGAAGTAACTTGAATTTTTTTGAAATCTTTTAAAATACCTAAAGTAATTTGAATTCATGTAAATTTACATGAAGTCACGTTAATTCACTGGAAGTCACTTTAAATCATTTTTCAAGTCACTCGAATTGCAATATATTTAAATCAACAATTATTGCTAAAAAATGTTTGATGCTCGAGTTATAGACGTAAATTCGAGTTTTTTTTGCAAGAAGTTTGAATCGAGTTTCTGAAATTTCCATCAAAATAATGATAATAATTTTGATTGTCAAAAATCAATTGAAATGATGTGTTAATATTCTTATATTATTATTAGTTATGAATAATTGATTACAAATTAAAAAATTTAAATATTGATTTTAATTACAAAAAAACAGTGCGATAATTAAGTAAAAAATTAAGTATGGACTAAAAATGAATTATTATTGAAATTCGATAGTTTAATAGTTTTGGACAAAATAAAAATTACCTATGACTTTTTGATTTTGACAACATAACCTCTCCTACCGGCACCAAATAAAAACACGTAGCTCAACCTTTTCACTCGGATTTTTAATCGATATCAATCATTCATATCGATACTCATGTCCGATTATCGGTACGGACTATTTCTATTGTTTTCAATGTAATGTTTTGTGATGTCACATTTTTAACGATTTTTCACCAAGCTAATTTTACAAGTAAGTTTTAAAAATTTTTTTAGTAATTGAAAAATTCATCCATTATAAGACGTGTTAATATTAATTTGTAGAAGAAATGTGAAATGTACCGCATACTATCGGTGACCACATGCTTAGTATTCATAACTTTAAACTAGACATTAATATTATGCGGTTGGCATTTTGAATCTGATTGGATTGTTTGAAAAAAGTTAAGAATATTTATTAAACCCTTTTTCACATTTTTTTGTACAGTAGTACACAATCATTCAGTTTTTTATTGAAAAACACTCGTGAATAATTGTTAGAAAAATATTCCTAAAAATTAGCATATATATATATATATATATACATAATACTCTTACATTGCGCACCACGTGAAAGGCCTCTGGGACAAAATCAGAGTGCAGGCATATATTTCTGTCTCACACAGCGACTTGTACTTTCTCAGCATTGCGCGTGCGCCGCTTACTGCTATATATAGGTCAGTGCTATATATATAGCGTCGTTAATCCATGTGGGCGGAGGATGCGGGGAAATAGTTTCCAGCGCGTGCGCGCTAACGCTAAAGTACAAGGTAAGAGAGAGAAAAAACGATATCGTCCGCACTCTAATTTTTTCTCAGGCGCCACTCATTGTGAGGTATTGGCAGTCAACAGTATAGGAGTATTACATTTATGAAAATTCGTAAAATATCGATATTTTTAAGTCGATACATCGTTGATATCGATATTTTATTGCTAGGTATACCGATATTGAACATATCGATATTTTTATTACGATATTGCATCACTAGCTAGAGGCACTTTTGGCACAAGCGAATCTGTAAACAGATGCACAAGTTTTTTTTTCGTTCTTTTTTTTGGTTAGCCGAGACTCGAGTAAAGAGCGATTTTGACAGATGGGTACCGATATCAACAACACGAAAGCTACAGTACGCCATATCGGGAGAAGCCTAGTAAGGTGGTGATTGACGGTCAAATCTATTCTTCTGGCCAATCGATCTGTAACCACATATGACCACCTGGATGGAGGAAGGAAACTGATGCGTTGAAAAGAGAGGGAGATGATGTTTAGCACTTAAGTAACAGCCTAGCTTCACAATTCTTCAAGTCCATACCGGAAGCTTCGGAAATGTCAGAGAGTGCTCGTATTTAGTAAAACGATCCTTGAAAATTTAATCTCCTTATAGTATCTACTTAAAAGTTCTGAGTAGATAAAACCATTTGAGAAATAGGAATTCACTCAGAATTGTATAATTATAATATTAACAAAGTTTTCTCCTGTTTTGGCGGTATAGTTATTGTTACGTTCTTCCAGCAAGATGGTGGTCGTCGATGGTCAGGAGAGCAGCGATTGTCGGATGCTCTCGAGCTAAGTGTGTACGACGCTTCAAGTGGCGCAATGTAACTGGACGATGAGGCGAACCTTCCGACTATGCGTTACGCGTCGAATCACTCTCGCTCCGATCTCGTCGAGAAGGACATAACCAGAAGTTGTATGAAGATTTATAACGACAGAAATCTTAAAGGAAAAAAAGTTTATATACGGAACATGTCTGACGAACAAAAAACAAAAATTCTGAAGTATTTCGAATTGGATAGTGTGAGTTGGTTTTGCTTACTGGCCGAGTATTTCGGTATTTTGCTAGGAAATGAAGAAATTGAGATATCGCTAAAACGCTCGACTAGCCTTTCAAAACCTGCGTAGTCTCTCCTTCATTGTTTTTACTTTATTTTCTTGAAGATTTCTAAAGTTTTAATATTGTCGAGTTACTATGTCTATATTCATTCCTAATGCTGGTAGAATTATATTTTTCTGTTTATGCAGAAAGTCTATTCCTTTCCTCGTGTGCGTGTCTTTAGGTTAGGTTAGGCGAAAATTGTTTGCGTGGGTAGGGCTTCACAGTTAATTTTTTTTGAGAGGTGAAAAGCGAGAATGCAAACTTCTCGATTTCCACGCCTCGGATAAAAGTGTAATTCACAAGTTTAAATTATAATGACAAGATTTTGTGTTTAAGGATTTTTTTTTTTTTTTTTTTTTTAGGATCAGCGTGCCTTCATGGCCATACGTATTTAGCTCACCGTGATGGAAAATCGCTTGTGTCTGGATCTTGGTAGTTTCATGCTTTGATTCTATTTTTATAGTCTTATTGGGATTTCACCAAAGTTGCCAAAGGTTACAGTAGCACAAAGAGTTTCAATCGGAATGTAACTGGTTGAATAGAGTAACGAGTACGCTTAGGTGACGATATAGAGCGATTATCGTTTTCTTTTTATCAAATTATATGAAAAATGAATCTGTGTAATAAAGTTCAAATTTTACTTCTCTGGTAAATTTTGTTGCTTCAATAAATATTAAAAAAATAAAGCAAATTAATTTTAATTTATTATCATAAGTTAATAATAATGTTTCAATAGTTACATAATATTTAACTTCAATAACAACAATAAATATTAATATCATTATTTGATATAAAACTTTGATTTGAACTTCCGCTATAAATCGAAGCGAATTTAAGTTCAATACTCGAGCATTTTACCTTTTTTCGTAGTAAGGATTGATTAAAAAAATACTTAAAACATTAAAGAATAATGCCTGGTAAAAAATCGATCAAATTCCTTTTATTTAGAGAAAATGGAATTTTTACATTGTTCCTTATGCATTTTTTTAAATTCAAGCTTCGTTAACAATCTGTGCTACCTATCGGCACTCAGAAGTAGTCAAATCTCAAACGCTTTTATTCCGTGTATTCTGGGCAAAGAGTCAGGGAACTGTTTTAAGCCTTAAACTAAATATTTGAGTTTCGAGTGACTGTTATAAAACACAAATAATTATTTATTGATAAAGTGCAACAGCTTAAGAGGATTAATGATAATAAGTTATAAATGAACTGATGCTTCTTGTCAGCACTGATGCTGTTGACTGACATATTTTGCAGGTTAAGTGCTCTTACGAAATAATATTACAAGTATCTCGACAAATATATTTGGTGATAGAAATACAAATTAAATAAAAAAATCAAGTGAAACTGAAAAAATAGTAAAACATTCCATATTTGTACTTTTTTTTAAATGTAATAAAACGACTTTTCCGGATTTCAACATTTTTACTACTTTTTTAGTTTACCAACTTCTTCGTTTAATAATAAGAAATTAATTAGGGTAGCTTTGATTTATTTTGTACTTTTTCATATTTTTTTACCAAAAGGACCAATAGATTTTGAATTTCAGAGTTACAATTTGTGAAATAACATAAATGCTAGTGTCACAGAATACAGAACAGAATATATACTTGACATGGTATCTCACTTCCTTATCAACCATGATTTTTAATTAATAACACATTTTTTATTATTTATAATAATACTTATTGCTAAAAACAAAAACATAGTTTTTAACAAAAACTTACCTCGGAAAGTACTGTAGAAGGAAGGGAGGTACATACCTTTATGAGCTTTATGTGCTTATGCAATTTTTAAAATTTAATCAACTTTAAATTTAACATGTTTAAGTGAAATGAATAAAAGCAAAGGTGTTTTCTTATATCATTAGATTAGAAGTGAAATATAAAGGTGACTTAAAGGTATTTCTAAGCACGGCAATTTATGTTCAAAGTTCTGTAAATTCAAATTAACAAAAAAATTTGCTCATGGCTTTGTAAATTTAAAAGAGAGATTCAAATTATTATATGAAACATAATTAGGAAAGACATTTCGCTTATTTAAACGTTTAGAACTTCAGGTACATGCAAGGAATTCGGTTCAGGTGAGAGTTTGTAAATTAACCTTTGATAGTTCTACTTGATGTTTTAATATTCTCAGGTAAATACCAATTATAATTTTTGTACTAATCGAAGAACTAGACGGAGGGAAGATTCTTTGATATGACCAACAGATCCCCCTTGAACCAAGCTCTGGAAACGTACCAAAAGAGAAATCAAAATGAAAATTGAAAAAATATCCTAGATTCGAATGGAGAAATAGAGCTTTGAATTATAAATACTTGAATCAAAGTCGCATCACAAACTTCTACCTAATTTCGAATCAGGTTCAGTCGCTTAGTCGATTCAGCTGATGTAAATATGCAAAGACGTAAGGCAAGTAGATGATATACTGAATCTCTGAAATTGTTTTCGCCTTATGTTTTCATTTTTGGAACACAAGCTATGTATGAGACCTTGCAAAAAAATCTCCCGGATTCTCTTCCGTCGAATAAAAACTATTAGTACATGTATTAAAAAGTAATTGGAACTTTTTGAGAATAAGCATTCCGTTTTCGTTAGTTGAGGAAATATTTAACAGAAACATGTCTTCCCCGCATAGTTTAGATCAGTAAATATGGTACAATACCTTATTATGTATACGCAATTATGGCTCAGCCTATTCAAAAAGGCGTTGGAGCATTTTCTCTGGCATGCTTTGAAACTGACAATCGCTTTACATCGATGCAAGTACAAAGTCGATAGACATAGATGCGAAAGCAGGCTTAAAAGAAAAGCATTTTGTTAAAAGGGTTTTCCCCTGACTGGGATACTCGTTTTATGAAATGTGAATCCCTTTTCCAATCATCTAATTCACCAGCTAAGTGAAGTAGTTGGTTTATTCAAAGTTTGAAGAATACAACGATTTATATTCAAGATATGCATCACTATGAAACTGAAACCCGTAATGTACTTCTGAAGCCTTCAGTTTTGTCACCACTTGGACAATATTTGACATCTTCTACACATATAAAAATATTATTAATCGGTTTGAAACCCACAAAAGATCATGGACTTACAATTTCTGACATAAACAGTGTTGATAAAATAAATTTTCTAGTCATAGGAAAAATTTGCTGTATCAGAGTGATTGAAATTCTAAAAAATGTACCCTTCGACGTAGGAAATATTGTCTTTCTCAAAGCATTGCAAAATGCTTTTATTCATATAAGTAACTTGCTTCAGTAGAAAGAGTATATCTAATATGGAAAACAATTTTCTTCTTGCGCATTTAGAGGCAGTGATTGATGGACAATCAGTATAGCGCTACTAAAATTTTTATTACCAGCAACTCCTACACCTGTATTGAAATTAATGCACATGCTTCGATAAAAGCTATTGATTATTTTAGGACGCAAAACCTACCATAACTCTTTCTTCTTTGGCTTTTTGAAAGTCAGCCTTGTGAAATTTTTTTCCGTGGCGCGAGGTCAGTATTATTTACGTATTCGACAGTAATTAATCTTAGCGTGGTAGAATTTACACAACGTATTTAAAGGATTCAATTCCAAGCACAAGTAACACAATCACTTGAAAAAGACTTTATTTTTTATTGCTTGGAAAAAAATAGAGCAAGTCAAGAAAGCTTCAAATCTACTTCGAGATTTACCAATGCCAGATGAAAGCGAAATTCTGGACACTAGTATTTTTTGATGTCCCGAAAAAAACTGTTGAAATGGCTCTTTTTCTTGGTATGGAAGTTAGGGTCATGACCATAATTTCCTTATCTATCAAGTCAGCAAAATTTAATGAATACCTATGAAGACAATAATAACCGCGAAATCAACAATTATACGACTTTTAAGATCTGTCAGTTTTATTAGATACTGAAGAGCAAATCAAAAGTAAAGTAGGATATAAAGTTCAAATTTAACTAACTAGTCTATTCATTCATTATGAAAATTCTAGGGACAAGACTGTGATTATTGGCAAAAGTACTCTATCTTATATTCTTTTAAGCGGATACAACAAAACCTAATTAGCGATAGACTGCATAGAGTTAAGAATGCTTTAAAAGCAACTAAATGAAGTTAATGTTACATCAGAAGTGATAGTAGTTGTGAATGAATACATATTTTCATGACATTGGTGTGCTTTTTATATAAGAAGGAAAAAGAATGTATCATAAGCAAAATTTTATCATCCACTTACGCCTCTGGAAAAGGTCGTGAAGTGAATTACTCAGATAATAGGGCACCAGATGAGCCTTCAACAGAAAATGCGAAAGGAATAATATGTATTTGTTCTCCGTGGTATTTCTTAAAATCAAACACTTTCAGCATGTAGGGTGTTACCGTTACTTACCTAAACAGAAATATTGGAGATTATTCTTATTATTATGATCTTGTTTTTAACTTTTTGGTCTTAGAATTAAT
>JAUELO010015476.1:0-11281 GCA_032357855.1 Amphibolips quercusostensackenii
TTTTATTGTGTGTTTTGTCATGATTTGGTTTTTATAATATTTTTACTGACAAGTAGAGCAAGGTTTACCTTGAACCCTAGTCCAAGCAGTGGCGTAATATAAAAAGGGTCCTGTTAATGACGGTTTAATTTTTTATGAGCAGGCAGGAGTTCAGTCCTCAATCGGGTCAAGGAAGATACTGATCTGAATTTTCACAACAAAGTACATTTTTCTTAGATGACGAGTTGAAAAGTTTGAAATCCCCAGAGGAAACAGCTTTTTAAGAATTATGAATCCATCTTGGAACATTCTCTCAGGGCAATAGGGTAGCGTAACTTCAGAGTGCCTCGTACACCTGAAATATAATCTTTGAATTTTTGACTTCGAGGCTGAAGCTAAGGCTGCCAACCGATTATGGATTATTTTAAATCTTTGATTATGAGGCTATCAGTATTACAATAAAATTATTGATTGGAAATAAAAGAACTTTCAGATTTATTCTATATATTATGTCAATAGATTTCTGTTTTCCTTATATTGAAATTCAGATTTAAATCAACTATTTTCCTGTAAGAATCGCTGAAGAGCAGACCGAAGTTTACTTCGCCATCTGGTTGATGCAGTGACTTCTCTTATTTAAATTCTATTATCTCAATTACAACCGAGAGTAGGAAAGCAAAGATCATTTATTGGCTGTTTATTTCTGCTTAAAAATAATTTAATAAGAGATTTTAATTAAGATTGCAAAATAGGATTTCTATGTGAGAAGATTTACCTTGAGTGCTTGTTATTCACAACTAGAGCGATACTAGAGATAAAAAAATTAAAGAAAAGAGAATAAATATAAATAGTATAGAATAATTACGTATATATCCCCCTGTGAATATAAAGGACTAGATTTTACACACTAAAAATACCGCTAGCGATCAGCACTTGTGAGCATTAAAAATTAAATTAGCGTTTCTCATACGAGAATGTTTTATCCAGATTTGCGAATTTTATGATTAGGTTTATTTTGAATGAATATTATTATTGTTAGTCGAATCTTACTTCTTCTCACGTTAAAACCCGTTCAATCACGAGTTTTATTCACTATAATCATATATGAATAATTACAAGAGTAATTAAGTTATAAATTTAGTTAACCGGCAAATGTCCGTAGTTACCAGCTATTTCGCAATCGTAAGACGTTGTTACAGCTGAAATTTTACCGCTTTCGCCGGGAGCGGGTGCAATTCGTAGAATGGCACTTGCTCCAGGTGAAATTCTGCGGTTATCCTTACGACAAACTTTTTAATATATATAGGTCACCCATCTCACGGTCGAGAGACGTGGCCAAAGATGTGATTTACCGCGGTTCTTATGAAGGCCGGTGTCATTTTCATAGATGGCAGTTGCTTCCTGTGGGCTTCTGCGGTGGTTGTTTAGCCTTTTTTTGAAAATATATACAGCGCTACTGTATATTTTGTATGATTTTCTCAATGTAATTTATCACTATTTCATTTAACAGGCTGAATTGCCAGTAAACGATTCGTATTTGAAAACATCAGTAAATCAATCTTAGCTTGAATCTTAAAATATGAAGTTATTTTCTAGAATTTCTGAAGTAGAAAGAATTTTAATGTAACTAAGTAGAAAAAACTGTTGCAGTAGCTAAATAAAGGATAAATATCACTAGTTTAGCTATAAATTCACTTGCTTATCCTATGTTTATACATGTGAGCTACGCCTTAAGAAGGCACCCTCCTATTCCCTCAAGCGTAATATCATATGTGAACGCTCATATAGAGTGTTTTTTGCATTTTTCATCAAATCAGTTTTGATCAAACATTAACTTGTAATGCTGGTACACATTGTCCAGTTTCACTCGAGCTTTTAGTACGAAATGCAAGAGTATAAGCCCAGTGAAAATAAAGTGCTGTGTAGTGACTAGACAGATAAAAAGAAATGGATAATAGGGTAGACGACGTGCGCGTGTGTAAAAGGCTGCGCGCGCGAGAGACTGACAGGGCGAGGGAGTAATACACCGTATAATAGCCTAATTGTTATAAAAGGTACTGTGAAGAAAAGTACACCTAATTTCTGCTACTAGCAGAGATGACTTTTTTCTGTAAATTCTAGGCTTTGAGGTAGGGTACCTTTAAGAATCTGTGTTACTTTAAATTTTGGGTCATCCATGAATAAGGTAAGTTTTTTTGGGCGACGGTAATACGAACTGTTACATTGGTGGGCGTATGCAAATTTTTTTATCATTCTGTAAAAAAATATCTATAAAAGCTTATTAGATTTAGGTAAGATATTTGAAAAGATGTCATAGAATTTTAGAGGATTTTAAATATTTCCAAATATTTCAAAGCATTTTTTTCAAAAGGATATTTTAATTGAATTTATTAGGATCACGAAGACTTGATATAATTTCATGGAATTTTAAGGGATTTTATAATATCTTAATGAAATTTCAAAGAATTCATCCAAAAAAATTCAGGTATTTTACAGAATTCTAAAGGTTTGACGAGATTATCAAATATTATAAGATATTTCTAAACATTTATGAAAAATGTTTAAGATTTTTTGATACTTTTAAAAATTTAAGGAAATTTCATGCATTTAAAGAGGTTCAAGAGACTTTAAAGAAACCTAAAGATTTTAGGATATTTTAAAAGATGTAAATAATTTTCGAGAGCTTTACTTTCAAAAAGTTTAAAATAATATCGGGTATTTTAAAATATTTTAAGGAATTTCTAGGATGTTTAAAGAATTTCATTGATAACGATTTGAAGGGATTTTCAACGGATTTCAAGCTTTTTTAGTTTAGGATATTTCAAAAGATTAAAAGGTATTTTAATGCATTTGAAAGGGTTTCAAAAGACTTTAAAGAAGCTTAAGATTTTATGGAATCTCAAGAGATTTATAGTACTTTAATTTACTGACAAGAGTTGAGGGATTTTAAAGAACTTAGAAGAATTGAAGAGTTTTTGATATATTAAGGTAGGTATTTCTAAAGTTTTAAAAAAATTTGTCAGACTTCAAGGAATTTGAAAGATTTTAGTATGTTATAAAGGATTTTAAGAAATTTCAACAGATTTTAAGAATTTAAAAAGACTTTGAGAGGTTCCGAAGGATTTGAAAGATTTTAGAGTATTTGAAAATATTCTAAGGAATTTTCAAGGGATTTCAAAAGATTCGAAATTCTTTAAGGTATTTTAAAGAATCTAAGGAAATTTGAAAAAGACTAACTAATTTTCGAAGATAATAATTCCAAGGGATTTCAAAATATAGCATGCTATTATATAGAATTTCCTACACTGAAAGAATTTCAGCACATCAGACGCGCTACCTATAGTACGAAAGTTGTACGTATGGCTTGGCACAACTGTTATACCGATTTTAGCGCAGCAAACATGCCAAACTGAAGGACAACCGTTCTTTTAGTACAATGGATAACACGAAACTACCACTTTATCTACACGGACGTGAATTTGGCTGCGCTGAGCGCAAAACGCAACACTTTGTCTCTTTCTACCTGCGCGGTTTAGTGTACAAGAAAGAGATAGAGCAATGCATTTTACGCCAAGTGCAACCATGTTTACGTCCATATAGGAACAGTGTACTCGAGACCAAGTCCGCGTCCTGCGTTCCCAAAACATGTCACCAGCTGTGCCAAACGAAAGGACAAAATTCGTCCAAGCGTTCAGCACTGCTCATTTTGGAAGATTTGAAATCATTTTATTAGACCAATTTTGTTTTAGGATATTTTAAAAGATTCTAAGGAATTTTTGACGCATTTTGAGGAATTTTTTAAGATTTACGAGAATTTTAGTATTTTGAAAGATTTTCTCGGAATTAGGCACTAGTTTAATGAATTTTCCAGAATCTCAAATGATATCGTACAACTTGGTACTTTTCGACTAATAATCCCCGAAATTTGAATTATTTTAGAGCCGGTAGTTTATTATCCGGATTGGCCCCGTGATCGCCGATACTGTAATGTAGCAGTGGGTGTGCGTTGTCAGCTTGGCAAAGTGTAGTAGTGTGGGTGGAGGTAGTTCGCGACGATTCTTTTTCCGGCAGGACCTTCCGGACCGAAGGGACTCTGGGATTCTTGTGTAGGACGTCAGATCCTTTTTACCCTGTAAATCTAGGTATCTTATCTAACTCAATAAGTAGTGACATGTAAATTGTTACTTATAAAAAAAATTAATAACATAAATAAACTCTTTCTAAGTATGCTTTTCTAAGACAAAAATTAAGCAACTCAATTTAAAAATATTCAGCACACATTAAATTAAATAAAAAATCGCTCCTTAACTAGTTTCTAATTTGAGCTCGTGCTGGCTATGGGTATATTCGCAGTCTGATATTAAATTTTGACAATTCGTAGGAACTGTTGGAGGATCTTTAACGGGTGACTGACCACCATGTTACAACACCCCCTCCCAGACTGACCCACGGGGTTTTAAGACCTGCAGGCTTTATCAGTCCGACCTCTAGATTGTTGATTGAGTTTAAGCATCCTTAAATTTCATTATGATAATTATTCTTGCAATCGATTATAATTATGTGTTTTTTTTAATACGACGTAAAATAATCTCCCAAAAAAAAAAATAAAAAGACTAAAATAAAGTTTAGAAAAACAAAGGTGAGTGTTCAAAATGAAACTCGCGATCAAAAAAATAAATGATAATAAATATAGTCTGCTATCTGTCAGACTCACGATTTGAAAAAAGAATGTGATATTTGTTATAGTAGCCATCCATCAGACTTCCTGACAGAAAATGATTGTTGTATTCTGAAGCTACCATAGATTAAGTTACTCAAGTTCAGCCGAACTGATATAAATCTATGACTTCAGATCCAACTGGCATTAACTACCGATAAATTTAGAATTCGTTATCAGATTGTAATTCTGTGTAAATTGTTCTGAACTGTACGCCCTAAAGACTACACAAAAACAGCTGAAAACTAACGCCTGAAGGACTACGCGAAAACAGCCCTAAACTAACTAAAGCCTGAAGGGCTACATGAAAACAGCCTAAAACTAACTGAAGCCTAAGGGGCTATACAAAAAATGATCGAACGCGAGGAATCTCTCTATTAACTCGCGTGTTGATAGAGAGATTTTTCGCGTTCGATCATTTTTTGTATAGCCCTTTAGATTTTAGTTACCAGTTACCAGTTACTTATTTTCCCCGGTCAAGCTTTTTCGTCTCGACGACATCGTCCAGCTCCCAACATGCTATTTCAACACCAACCTTTGACCCTTGGGCAGTGGAGGATTCGGAAGAACTCTATTCCTGGTTATTAAGCTGGTCACCCGTGTGAAAATAAACTACATGGCTCAAGACTTGGGCATGGCCAGAAAGAGGCTTCGATAAAGAATGGGTAAAGCATGGCTAATGTCTCCGAGCCACGTTTAAGCCACTCTAAACTTGAGAACATACTTTAACGCTTTTAGCGATTTCTGCTGATGTGCGGCTGAAATGAATATAAGATTATGACAAGTTCTAAATTTTCGAGAAGGTATTTTTGTGTGTCGGGTAAAAGTTGAACGTGTTTCAAAGCAAAATTAACTTTTACCAGCTGGGCAGTAGACTTGAAATTTATGGTTTCGCACTAAATTTGTGTCGCACTTCTGAATGCGCAGTATATTTATGTGGCATTAATGGTTGCGCAACAGAGTTATGACGCACTTTGGGCTGTGCAGCAGAAGTATGTGGCATATCAAACTGTGCACTAGAGTTATATAGTACTACCACCTGCGCAGTAGACTTTTGTGGCATGTGTGGTTGGGTACTAATGTTACGTTGCACTTCCGGATGCGCAGTAGCTTTATGTAGCATTTTCGGTTGCACAATAGAAATATGTCGCACTTTTAGCTGCGCAGTAAACTTCTGTGTCATTAAAGGTTGCGCGTCAGAGCTTTGTCGCGCTTCTGGATGCGCAGTACACTTATGTGGCATTGTTAGTTGCGCACTAGACTTATATAGCAAAACCAGCTGCTCAGTAGATTTTTTTGACATTTGTGGTTGAGTACTAGATTCATGTCACACTTCCAGATGCTCAGTAGACGTATGTGGTTTTTGTGGTAGCGCAGTAGATGTATGTGATATATTTAGTTGCACACTAGAGTTATATAATACTTTCGGTTAAACAGTAGAATTTCGTGGCATGTGTGATTAGGTACGAAAGCTGAGTTGCTCTTTGGGATGTGCATTAGCCAAATGTGGCATTTGTGGTTGCGCAACAGAATTATGTCATACTTACAGATGCACATTAAACTTCTGTGACATTAGTGTTTACGCACTAAAGTTGTGCCGCACTTCCGGATGCGCTGTATCCTCAGTTAGGGTTTATGAATGTGCAGTACAATTTATGACACTTCAGACTTGGCACTAAAGTTACGCCGCACTTAGTTACTTCTACTGCGCAGCCGTGTGTGCTACATGATAGTGGTTGGCAACCACCAATGCTGCATAAGTCTACTGCGCATCCGGAAGTGCGTAACAATTCTAATGCGCAACTATTAATGTCACAATATTTCACTGCGCAGCTGAAAGTGCGACTTAACTCTATTGCGCAACCACAAATGCCACATAAGACTAATGCGCATCCGAGAGTGCAGCGTTACTCTAATACTTAACCACATATGCCACAAAAGTCTACTGCGCAGCCGATAGTGCTATATGACTGTAGTGCGCAACTAAATATACCACATCCTTCTACTGCATAGCCGGAAGTGCGACATAATATTGGTTGCCAGCCACCAATGATACATAAGTCTACTGCGGATAAGGAAGTGCGACACAATTCTGGTGCGCAACTATTGATGCCACAAAAGTTTACTGCGCAGCTGGAAGCGCGACATAACTGTCTTGCGCTACCACAAATGCTACATAAGGCTCTGAAAATGCAACGTAACTTTTGTAGACAACTACACATGCCACAAACGTCTACTAGGCAGCCAGTAGTGCTATATAACTCTAGTTCGTAACTTAATACACCACATACTTTTGCTGCGCAGCCGAAAGTGTGCCATAACTTTGGTGCGCAACCACTAATGCCACATAAATCGACTGCACGTTCGGAAATGCGACATAAATTCAGTGCGCAACTATGAATTTAAAGTCTACTGCCCAGAAAGAAATGCGAAATCATATGCAATTAACACCACATATCCCCAAAATCTTAAATTCAACCAAGTTCGGTCAGTGTGATCGATATTCATGGACAGATCCGCCCCGATCTGATATTTTTCGGAACCGAAAACATACATATCATGCATAGGTCGGATCCGAAGATGTCCAAAAATGTCAACTAGAGACCTGATCAGAATAATTCTAAATCGGGTATTTGAGAGACGTGGACAGAAATTTTTGGATCAGGTCTGTAAATGCAACCTGTTTTATCCGGACCTAAAAATATCGGTCTATTTCCGGGTCTTGCACATCTCTGTTCCTACGAAAAAAAGATTTTATACACCTGGTGCACTGACTTGACGTCCCGAGAGTTTCGCACTTGACTCCTGACAGCTTTCTGCTGGAATCCCGAGAAATTCCCATTCGTTTCCCGAAAGTAAACTCCTGAAAGATTCGCGGTTAGTTCCCGCAAAAATGTATACATGGGTCGTTATTCTTGTGAAAAATAAAATTTTTGTTTAAAAACGCCCAGCTCTTACCCAACACACAGAAATAATTAATAGAAAATTTAAAACATGTCATAATGTTGTATTTATTTCTGCCGCACATTAGCGGAGACCGCTGAATGCGTAAAAATATGTTCTAAAGTTAAGAGTAGCTTAAACGTTACTCGCAGACATCAGCCATCCTTGACTCATTCTGTATCGAAGCCTTATCGTAGCCATGACCAAGTCTTGAGCCACGCAACTTACTTTTACGCGGGTTTTTGGGACTTCGAAAGGGACAGAACTTTTGGCATGGGTTCTCCATCGAAGTCACTCTCTTCTACGGATCAGAGGGTGGTCGGTGACGATGTTATTTCCAGATTCTGGCAAATTTGCAATGATGTTGGATTCAGCGGTGGTTTCGGGTTCACGCGTAATTCTTGGTTTCCGTGGTTTTCTCATTTTCCTGTTTTCTTCTGTGAGAGCTTTCGGAGGTTTCCGTTTCAGCAAGTGTACGGGCCTGAACGGACGATCCTGAGATATCCCAGCATATGACGGGAACCAGTTTATCCTGTCGATTTTGATCTCGCGGTCGCGGAAACGTTCTGCGGCAGGTATGATCCCTGCGCCTCTGCAGCTCATGGACTGTCCTCGGGTGGAACTTGGGAATTTTCTCTTCCATCTCCAAGCTGTAAAACGCCTTTTTCATAACTAATTTAAGATTTATCGTGAATATTTTACCTACGGTGGTTATCACATTTCGCCTGACGGTCGGATGCCACGATGTACAACCAGATCTCTAAGAGCCGGAAATCACTTAATTACACACTTCCACTCTTCTACAGCTAACGGAATCATATCAAGGGCTCCCTCTTCCTGTCTTCTCAACGCTTTCGCTAGTCTAGGCTCTCTACCATAGTTTAAAAGCGCTGGCAACACACAAGTAGAACTATGTACGGTGATATTATAAGCAGAGCGGAAACCAGGCAGATGTTTATCCCAGCTACGATTATCACTCTCTACAAAGTATGATATCATGATTTTTAGCACACGATTAACCCCTTCAACTGGATTAGCTTGCGCATGATAGGTAGTGTAGTCAAGTGTCCAATCCCTAATTCTGATGCTGCCTTGGAAATTAATTTGTTTAGAAATTTAGTGTCATTATCGGTGAACAGTAATTTAAAAGTTCCCTATCTAAAAATAACGGTTCCTCAAATTATTTCTGGACGTTAGCAGCATTGACCTGTCAAAGAGGAATGGCTTTGGTCGGCTCTTACCGACAAATGCTGCTCATTAACCCCTTTATCCATCAGACCTACTGCGTTTGTCTAGTCTACTTTAATTTTCTGGCAAGATTGACATGCTTGAACGTATTTTTCAACGTCGGTTAACATGCTGGACCAATAGCCAAGCAAGGAAAGACGCTCAAAAGTTTTATCTACACTCAAGAGTCCAGACGTCGTTGTATCGTGTGCTTCACTCACCGCCTTTTCTCGAAGCTTCAACGGCAGCACCGTCTTCTGCGATTCTAAGCTAGGCAACAATAAATCGGTGCGGCGGTAAAAGCGATGACAGTGCAGCCAATTGTCTTCTAATTTCTAATCTGGAAATTGATACATCATTTTTTTGATTAATTTAGGTCTTCAGGTATACTAAAGATCGTCAGTCTCAGGCTAAAGTCACTAATATAGGCAACAGAAAAGACACATATTCTGATCCTTTTTTTCGGGATCGTTAGATGGCTCTGTAGGTCTTTTCCTACTACACGTCGCTCAGAAGCTATAGTTTGATCTATCTGTCTCACTCCTTCTTCATTTACCGAAAGTCAGACTAACCTATAAAGAAGTGTTCAAGTCTGAGAGCTGATGTGTAATATGTTGTCATTATTTTCGACCTGGTGATTATCGTTGCAGTACACAGCTGAAAAACTAAGAGAGGGAACAGTACCTTCCTTATTGATCCAACTCATTTTTGGATCAAAACTTTTCCTTGCTTCCGAACATAATTTTTAAAAAATCACTTTTGGAACGAAGACTTTATACTTTTATGCTTTCAAACATACTTCCATTATCTTCGGGTTTTCCTTATAATACGTTTATATCAAAAAACCAATATAAAAACAAACAGAAATACATCAATCATTATTCTCGTAATTATTTATGAATTTCTGTTTGTTTTTCTATTGGTTTTTCCTATTTTTTAAGTCTCTCAATACGGTTATCCACAAATCATCTGGATATAACCTGCACCATCTATTATCTTATCTTGGAAAGTTACAAGCTCGTTTTATGGCGCCATCATCGAATATAGGTCTGCACTCCTAAAGCATTGAGTTTCCACAGCCTGGTTAGTCTTGCCAATGGCATATACCACTTCAGAGTCCGGCTCAAACATGTGCGACAGCACGTCTAGTACATCGTGAAAAGCACATTTTCTATATTTAATCTGGAAGTTAAATTGCACCAATTTAAGGGCCCATCTACCCAACCTTCCAGTAGGATCTCTTAAGTGTTAGAGCCATCGGAGACTGCTATGTTTTGTAATCACTACAAAGTGATAAGACTTTTAATATGGTCTGAATTTTTCTATCGCGTATACCACAGCAAAGCATTCTTTTTCCTTTACGGTATAGTTTTTTCTCGGCACCTTGCATGTAAGATGTTTTTAGCTCAATCCTCTACGAGTAAGGTTGCATTCCTGTCAAATATGGACGTGCAAATATCCGAGATAACGTACCTTAATACAAACAAATTCGCTTAAATTGAGATTGACCATAAGTATATTACTATTATTATTATATATATTATTACTATTATGTCATTGATGTACGCAAATGCATGGGGCTCAAATGCCGGCGCTATCAGTCGATCAAGCATTCGCTGAAACGTTGCTGGTGCTTCCAATAACCCTAATAGCACGCGATCAAAATAATACAGCGCCTTGCCCGGTATCAAAAAAGCAGTAAAATCCTTATGTTAATCGCAAAGAGGAATCTGATGGAATGCTCGAATAACGTCAATCTCAAAAATATATCGCGCAGATGAAGGCTTGTCTAAAATTGTAATTATATTTCTCATTGTGTACGCGTCTTTCTTGACTAGCTCTAATAATTTTGTAAAATAAATACAGAGCCTGCAGTTTCCATCCAGCTTCCTAATCATTACCATCGTGTTACACTATTCGCTCTTGCGGATCTTGGGAGAAAGTCGCCGATAACCTTGCCTGATGGGAGGATGTCCCTGAATATCTGTGTAGTGTTCCACGGTGTGTGCTGCATGAAGCTTGGTTGACATAGGAGGAACTTTTCTTTTAAACAAATCTTTTAAATATTTAGCCTCCGAAGGCTTTGATTCGTTTATACCAGCACAGACTTGTACAGCTTTATTTGACAAAGAAATATCAGCAACTTTCACACGATTTTCTGATACTTCTAGCGGCAAGTTTGCTTCAGAACCGATTTCCTGTCCCTGGTATGTTCGCCAAATACCTTTATCCATTCTCCAAATACGGGGCTTGAAGTTAGGATACGTTATACCTAGACGAAGTGGATCAACTATTTTCTCAAGTAATTCTTTATAAACGTCCAAAAGCCGGCTTGCCTATATACGAGGTGTGTTCAAAAAATAAGGTGACTTTATGATTTTCTCAAAAAATATTTATTTATTCCTCAATATTTAT
>JAUELO010015490.1:0-11280 GCA_032357855.1 Amphibolips quercusostensackenii
TGATGTTTAATTTTATTGCCTTTCTTTAGTTCAAAATTTCAAAAATATTCCAGCTTTTTTCAAATTTACAAAAATTTTAATAATTTCCAAACTTTTTATAAAACTTTGAAAGTTTCATAAAATTTCCGAAATTGTTTAAAATTTCCAAAATATTTAAAATTTTCCAAAAATTTTAATAATTTCTAAACTCTTTAAAAAAATTTGAAGCATTGAGCAAATTTCAAAAATTGTTAAAAATTTCCAAAATACTCAAAATTTTCCCAAAATTCTAATAATTTCCAAATTGTTTGAAAAAATTTGAAATTTTAAAAAAATTTTCAAATTTGTTTAAAATTTCAAAAAATTCAAACTCAAAATTTCCAAGAATTTTAATAATTTAAAAATTTTCAAACTTTGAAAAAAATTTTTTAATATTTTTCAATTTTCTGAAAATTGTAATAATTTCTAAACTTTTTAACAAAATTTGAAACTTTAGAAAAATTCCCAAAATTTCCAAAATATTCAATATTTTCCAAAAATTTTAATAATTTCCAAACTTTTTAAAAAAATTTTTAACTTTCAAAAAATTTCCCAAATTGTTGTAAATTTCCAAAATATTAAAAATTTTCCAAAAATTGTAATAATTTCCAAACTTTTTAGAAAAATTTAAAATTAAGAAAATTTCGAAAATTGTTAAAAATTTTTTAAAATTTTCGAAATTTTTCCAAAATTTTAATAATTTCCAAACTGGTTAAAGAAATTTGAAATTTTCAGAAAATTTTTAAAATTGTTTCGAATTTCAAAAATATTCAAACTCTTAAAATTTTCAAAAATTTTAATAATTTAAAAATTTTAAACTTTAAAAAAAATTTTTAATTTTTTTATATTTTTCTAAAAATGGTAATAATTCCCAAACTCTTTAATAAAATTTAAAACTTTAAAAAAATTTTAAAAATTTTCAATATATTAAATATTTTCCAAAAATTTACATAATTCCTAAACTTTTTTTTTTAAATTTTAAACTTTTAAAAAATTTTCCAAATTGTTGAAGATTTTCCAAATATTAAAAATTTTCTAAAAATTGTAATAATTTCCAAACTTTTTCAAAAAATTTCCAAAATTTTTAAAAATATAAAATAATATTCAAAATTCTCCCAAAATTTTAATAATTTCCAAACTATAAAAAAAATTTGAAACTTTTAAAAAGTTTTGAAAATTTTAAAAATTTTTCAAACTTTTCAAAAAAGTTTCAAAAAATTATCAATTTTTTCAAAAGTTTTCATAATTTCGAAAAATTTTAATAATTTCCAAACTTTTTAAGAAAATTTGAACGTTTCAAAAAATTTCCAAAATCGTTAAAAATTTCCAAAATTTTCCAAAAATTTTAATCATTATCAAACTTAAAAAAAAATTTGGAGATTTCAAAAAATTTTCAAAATTTTTTAAAATTTTAAAAATATTCAAATTTTTGTAAAATTACCGAAAATTTTAATAATTTCAAAAATTTTCAAACTTTCAAAAAAATTTTAAAATTTTTTAAATCTTCTAAAAATTTTAATAATTTCAAAACTTTTTAACAAAATTTGAAGCTTTAAAAAAATTTCCAAAATTTCCAAAATATTCAAAATTTTCCAAAAATTTTAATTATTTCAAAAGTTTTTAAAAAAATTTGAAACTTTCCAAAAATTTCCAAAATTGTTTAAAATTTCTAAAATATTCAAAATTTTCCAAAAACTTTAATAATTTTTAAACTTTTTAAAAAAATTCGGAACTTTTGAGAAATTTCCAAAATATTTAAACATTTTTACAATTCCCAAAAGTTTTAATGATTTGAAATTTTTTTAAACTTTAAAAAATTTATAAAAGTTTCCAAAATTTGAAAAATTCTTTAAACTTTTCAACGAAATTTCAACATATTATTGATATTTCCAATAGTTTTTAAAATTCCCCAAAAATTTTTAATAATTTCCAAGCTTTTGAAGAAAATTTGAAACTTTCAAAAAATTTCTGAAAATTGTACAAAATATCTAAAATATTCAAAATTTTCCGAAAATTTAAATAATTTCTAAATTTAAAAAAAATTTGAAACTTTCAAAAAAAATTTAAAAATTGTTAAAAATTTCAAAAATATTTAAACTCTTTCAAAATTTCCAAGAATTTTAATGATTAAAAAATTTTTTTGAATTTTTAAATTTTTTTAATAATTTCCAAACTTTTCAAAAAAATTTGAAACTTTCAAAAAATTTTTAAAATTTCCAAAATTTTCCAAAAATTTTAATATTTTCCAAACTTTTCAAAAAATTTTTAAACTTTCAAAAAATTTCCAAAATTTTCCAAAAATTTTAATAATTTCCAAACTTTAAAAAAAATTTAAACTTTTAAAGAATTTCCAAAATTGTTTAAAATTTCTAAAATATTTAAAATTTTTGAATAATTTTAACAATTTTCAAACTTCTAAAAAAATTTGAAACTTTCGAAAAATTCCGAAAAATGTTCAAAATTTCCAAAATATTCAAACTTTTTTAAAATTTCCAAAAATTTTAATAATTTAAAAAAACTTTAAACTCTGAAAAATTTCTAAAAGTTTCCAAAATTTCCAAATTTTTTAAAACTTCAATAAAATTTCAAAAAATTATCAATATTTTCAAGAGTTTTCGAAATTCCCAAAAATTTTCTTAAACTGAACTTTTTTAAAATTTTACAAAATTGAAATAATTTCACAAATTTTCAGTTTAAAAAAATTTCCAAATGTTTAAAATTATCTAAAAATTTTCATAATTTCCAAACTTTTAAAAAAAATTTAAAACTTTCAAAATTTTAAAATTTTAATAATTTCCAATCTTTTTAAAAAAATTTTTAACTCAAAAAATTTTCAAAATTGTTTAAAATTTAAAAAATATTCAAAATTTCAAAAATATTCAAAATAATGTTATTTAATATGTGAACTAGCCGTTAGAAGAAAAAAAGAAGTTTATTTCTAAAATAGAAATAAATTTTCATATTAATTCCTAAAGATTAAGTTAATTACCACATTGTTTTGTAAGTGAAAAGAATTATTTACATCCTCATAAACAAAGAAAAAGTGGTTTTTGGAATTTAAGGTCTTTAATATTTCATATTATTCAATTATAATAATCTGGACTGCGAAGGATCCGACGTGGTTACAATGCGATGCAAAAATGTTAACAAAACTGCGTTAATATAAAATGTATGTGTTATGAGAGTTAGTTTGGTTGTTTGCTAGCTTTTTCTGAAGAAAAATTAGTTTCTGGAAAGATAATTTAATAATTAATAATAATTTAATTAAATAATTTTTTGCGTAACTCTTATTTTGAGTTTGAAATATTGATATTATGTGAAAATAAAACCTAATATACAAATTTAAAAATAATTACTGTTTCTTAATTCTTGATCGAATTATGAATAATAATAAATAATAACTATAACGTTTAATTTATTAATAATTTTAATTAACATTATTCAATTGTTAATCTGAATTACAATAAATAAATTGAAATCAAAATTAAAATAATAGCGGGCTTTTTCAAATGGGTGAGAATCGAAGAATCGACTATCGCCGTCGGTTCCGAAACCCTAACAAGGCCGCGCAGCCAATGTACGTAGCTTGCTAAATATCAACTGCGTAACTGCAGTAGAGGTAGGAGCCCCTCCATGGTTAAATGATGCGGTCAGGAACGTTCCGAAGACGGAGAAACTAACGAAAGTGTACTGAATTTGTTTAATAATTTTGAAAATTTAGTATAAATTAATCTTTTTTTGGTATAAAATTAATTTTAAAATAAAAAAACAAATTTATGAATTTGTATATAAAGAACATATAACACAGAACGCAAAGCGCGCAATCAATGTATTTTGGAGGCCGATGTGCGATGACCAAATATTTGTTTGAAATATTAAATAATGAGCGCGAAGTGCAAGTATTGTAATGAGAATGTGCCGATAAAACCTTAAGTAGATAAAGTTTCTTTTTAGTCTAATAGAAAAGCTTTAACAATCACTTCATATGTAGAGGTTTTGACAATTTCATAATATTTGCAAATAAACTTCTTTTTATCCAAGTCAAACATAAGGTGTAGAAACCTAAAGCAGCCGAGCGCAAAGGGCGAGGCAAATGTGTCCAAACGCCTAGCGCGAGGTAAATACATTATCGAGCGCGAATCGAGACATTAATATATAATCGAGCGTGAAGCATGAGATCAAACAGCCGCGCGCCATTGGCGCGCTCAAACTTCGGAGCGAAACGAGCTATGCGCCAGGCGCGCTCAAACTTTGATTAAATTTCGGATTGCCAAAAGCAAACCTTTTTATATTATTTTCATATATATTAAATTAAATGTATATTATATTAATTTGTGTAGCTCAGTCTGGGAATGCTTATCTAGGCATTGAAAAATCAGGTAAAAATTTTGTTTTAATAATTATTTTAATATTTGTTTCTCATTCTGAATTAACAATTTTAATTCGCAGCATTTTTTAGTATTTTTTGTCTGTTCAAAATAGAAACTGTGGTTAAAAAATGCTAGTTGAAGAATTCCACATTTTTTTCTGTCTCTTAAAACGTGTGCCAAAGTTCAATCTAATCAGATTAGTTTTTTTAAAGTTATCAAGTATAAAGACGACAAACACAATAGCAACAACAAGGGCCACGGGCACGGTCACGGTCAAGGGTACGGCGACGGCACCAGCGACGAGGACGAGACGAAGACAGACACCATCGTAAAACCTGTTTTATTTCGGTTTCAGGGTATTTGGATGCTATACTTGTAAAATAAAATCACTAACTCTCATTTTCCTAAGCATTTAAAAAAAAATTTATGCACAATTATATTTTCTATTTTTTATGTAACATTCTAGGTCCCCCCCCTTAATCATAAATCATCACGAATCTGTTAAGCCCCCTTTCTTTAATCAGTTTGATGTAGTTCCAGAACGGTCTTTTAGGAGTTTTACTGATCCTTAATGGGAATCCAGCCCAGACAATAAAATCGAATATTAAGAAAAAGAATGGCATTGATTGTTAGAGATGAGCAAAATTTATCCAGTAAATCAAAACATTTCATGCTCAAAGTGATCGAAAAAGTTAAACGTCTTCTATTATTGAATTTAGCGTAAATGTAGATTTGGAAATTAAACTTTTTATCTAATTGTCACCTAATGTTAAATAAAAGTCTTTGCAATAAAAGCTGCCTCACTTTTTATTGTAATTCAGAAATTGTACTGAAAATACATTGCTTATGAATTTTGTTTGAATTTTTTTTATATTTTTGTTTCATTGTATTATTAAAAAAAAATTTTCCTAATAATGTTTAAAAAAAAATGTTTCAGATCAGTTTGTATATATTATAACCAGGCCTGAGATTGCACGGAGGCCACGTTGCTCTGTTATGGTCGTTACGCCCTTACGAAGAAAAACTATAGAAAATTTAGTATATGTCTGTGAAAAAATATTATTATAATCAATGTTTTATTGTTTTCTCGTGATTCTAGAAAAATCATTATAAAAAATCACTATAAGAAACTCAATACAGAAATTAGTATTGTTAGAAGACGGAAAGCAGTAAAGTGAAAAATGTAGAAGCTACAAAAGAATAATTTATTTATTCAACGTAGGATTTTAAATTACTTCGAACGATTTTTATGGATTTCAAAAATTTCATAATGAATTAAGAAACTTGCAACATTTAAAATGATTTAAACGATTTCAAGTTATCTTAGGAAATTTAAAAATATTTTAAAACCACCCAAATATGTAAAGAATGACAAAGAATTTTGTGGGATTTTTAAAAATTTCAAAGAATTTTGTAGGATTTTCAAAGATTTCAATCGTGAAGTCGAAGCAAATCTTATAAACTTTGAAAATAAAAAAGAATTTTTAAGATTGTAAGACATTTAAATAGAATCCGAATAAGTTTAAGAGATTTTAAATATTTTTAATAGATTGTTTATTTCCAAGGTATTTAAGATAGTTTCTACATATCTATAAATATAAAAGTAGGCTTAAAAAACACCGCAGTGTCCCACTGTGAACAACTGGCATCTATGAAAATAGCACTGATTCCTAGGAGACCGCTATAAATCACACCTATGGCCACATCTTATGACTGCGAGATAAGTGGCCACAGGGCACTTTGAAATCACAGCAGCTCGCCGAGACTCTCATGTGTCTTAAGGGCACGAAGCGACCCAAGAATGACTGCTCTGCACGTATCGCTGACAATTTCTTGACGTAAGATGCGGTTAAGGTATACTAAGGTGAAAATAGCACTGTCCTGGTACGCAAAAATGACACCATCTGTGCCTTAATTAAGTCCAGATGATTAAACAAAAGCAAATGTTAGCTTTTTAGCTAGGAACTATTCTGCATTTCTGTAGAAGCTTCCAAGCATAATTTTTTCAGAGAGCTGTTGGCGAAAGTTTTCAACCTTAGCTTTCCTTACTTTAGCTCTTATAAGTAAGGCGCTTACATGAAATAATAAACTTTTTTTACTTTGGATTCAGATATTCTGGCCAAGGTTTAGGGCGCCTGATCAGCAGCTTTACAAAGAAACACGTTCCGTTGCCAATAATTAGGTGTCACCTGACCATTATTAAAAGAGGATCTTTTACGTTCACAACCATATAAGCATGACCTTACTTGTGGCGACACTGATGTCTGTAAGCTCGCGCTTCCTATATGGAACTACTCCAGGCCAGTAGAACATACAGGAAAATTGTCACACGATAATTTTCAGATGAGAAAGGGAATCTAGTTTCCTAACGGGTAATTAGTCTTTCTACATATCTCACTGTGTATAAATAAACCTCTAGGTTTTTAAACGGACATATAACAATTTAATGAGAAATTGAATAAAAAACTTTCCGGTAGTCAATCCAGGCCATAGACAGGCAGCGCCGGTGGACTGCTGTGTCTTTGTAGACACACCTGTCAATTAGCATATACTTTTGTAAGTATATTACACCTTTCTTATCACCACGTTGTTTGTACATGTCTCTTCGCACAGACTCAATTCTTCGAATAATCGCGTCATTTGGGATAACACTAAAGATCTTATACAGCATGCATAGACAAGTTATTAGCCTGTGTTTCCCTGGGCTGAAAAAATCGCCTTTCCTCAGTTAGATTACAGTGCGCCCTGACACCAGTCATTGCAAAATAGGCGTCTACGGCTTTAAATATGAGGAGAAGATGTAGGACAGATGTTGGTGTGTAAGAGTGAGCTTCTGCTATTAAAAGTTCTTGATACCAGCAGGCCCTGCAGCAAAAAAGTTTTTTGTGACCCTGAGTGCTTTCCTTACCTCTTCGGCAGTTGATGTTGGAAATTTTTCTTTAAATGTTATAAGGTATTTGCTAAGCACGCTAAAGCGGATCATATTCTTAGTGTCTGTATTAAATTTTTGCGGTGGAATCTTGTAAATCTTCTTCCAAAAAGTCTCTACGTCGTCAGACTCAGGTGAACTTGTGACAGAAACAGGGAGATCGATAAAGAGACGCGATAGGTTAGCGAGAAACAATTGATTTTTTCTGATACACCCTCCTTTTTCTGTATTTTTCTCACTGCGTTTGATTTAACTTGTATTTTGTCAAAAACGTTCCGCTAGATCATCAGCGGCTTTGACTTGTTTAGTATGTTATGGAAAATCTTCAAATTATGGGTCAATATTTAGATTCTTTCTGTGTACCGCCTATCAGATGTTATACAGTTAATCACATACAGTTGATGCGAACATTTTTAAGTCTCTTGATGCATCGCAATTTTTAGGCTTTGAATTGAATCAGCTTCAATTCTTTACGCACCATAACCTAACAATTGATGGTCAAGAGGTCAGAGTTATCCCCTATATTAAAAGGAAGGAAGGCATCTACTTTCGCCAGATATTGAGACTTGAATGAAACCTTGTTGTTAATATTCCTTCTGTTTTAAAATCGCTTTTAGAATACCAAATGTCATGTAGTCAATCATATACTGAACAAGGGACGCATTCTGTAATGCACAGCCAATCCACTTGTTCAGCTGATGCAAGCGTCTTTTAGCATTTTGATCCATTGTCGATATTGGTCTACGATTTGAATTAGCCAAAGCTTTTGCCAAATCGTGAACTGAGTAATTGATGGCCCTGAGAGAAAATTCCTTTGAGATTTCCCCACGCATAGAGGTATCGATTTCAGTCAGACCTTGTAGTTTAGAACAAACCAGGATGTTATTGTTTTTCTTTGTCCTGCATTCGGTATCATCTCATAGGATGTTCCTGCTTTTTCCGATCGGTCTTAATGTCGCTTTCTCCTCTTTGTATGTGGCTTGCTCACGCAGCGGTTGGTCGAGCGCTCTGTGTTCGAATTAAGCTTTTGAAAGGTAGGCAGTAGAGTTGCCGAAGAAAGTGAATTTCGTGCAATCAATTTCAGATAGTAAAAAATTGTTAGTTCTCGGTGATTATTTCCGCACGTACCTATTTGATATTAAAAATATATTGAAAGTAAGGAATTGATCAACATTATTTTTTACATTTGAATATTATCTTTTTTAAATTCCGCGCATGGTATTAGTTACAAAAATTTGTATTTTATTGTTGAAAAAACAAATGGTTCCATGAGGGCCATATTTCAATCAAGGGCTAAGATGCCTTATTTCAAAAGCAAGGCGGATTTTATTGAAAAATTGTAAATGTTTATGAATAATAAAGTAATTATTTGCATCTTAAAATTTATTTTTGATGCAATTTTCTGCGCATAATTCTATGAAAATAAAATTAAACTTAAGCAAACAAATTTTTGTCCTATTTTCAGTTCTTTATTTTCCGCATTCTTTAAATATCAAACAGGTACTTTCGTAAATTCTTTGGGCATATAGTTTTGCATATATAAACAAATTGGTAACTGTAAGAATTTATTTTTTATTTACTTTGCGCTTGGATTTAATTTTTTTAATTTTTAAAATGCTTAAGGAGTTCAAAAAAATCAATTTATTCAAAAAATTACACTATAATGAGCTTACAAAATCTAACAATTTTTCGCTATTAGACATCAATTGCTAGAAATTTATTTCCTTCTGGTCCACTCTAGTAGGCAGCTTGATGTTGCAAAAATTTTTCGGAAACGTGATGAAGCTCCTAGTGTTTCTGGGACCACAAAGTCTGCATACACGCAATGAAGCCTCTGTAAAAAGAGATAATGCTGGCATCGATGTGAGTGTTTCG
The DNA here is from genome assembly GCA_032357855.1 of Amphibolips quercusostensackenii. Taxonomy (NCBI): domain Eukaryota; kingdom Metazoa; phylum Arthropoda; class Insecta; order Hymenoptera; family Cynipidae; genus Amphibolips; species Amphibolips quercusostensackenii. The sequence continues at coordinate 9,193 of JAUELO010015490.1, forward strand.
TCGATTTGTAATCGTGTTTTTATCAAAATTATTTTTATAACCCTGATCTTTAGAATGATCAAAACTGCTTGCCAACCTATTGTCGGGGGCTCTGCGCGTTCGATCGTTAAAACTGCATCTACAACTCGAAGTGTCTAAATCAAAAGATTCCATCTCATGACGACAAAATTAAAAGGTGCCCACTTGCTTGACGATCTCTCAAAACTGTAAAATTTCATATAGATTGTGTTAAAAACATCTGCACTTTAACTGTGTAGCACCATTTTATCCGGTCTCTCCGAGATAGATCCTTTTTATTTCGACATCTCGAACTGTGTTTGATGGTGTCATTGTTCCTAAGAGCAAGTAAGAAAAGTGTTTGCCTATCCTTGTAGAGACACGTGCGCAAAGATAAAGATGCATATTTTGGAAGGTAAGTTGTTGTCCAAGGTCACCGATTAAGGCCTTGGTCCCAAGAGAACCTTGCTACGCTTGGTGCAGAAAACTTCTATCGGCAGCTTGAGGACGCGTTCGGTGGCTTTGTCATACACCAGAAAAAATTTTTTTGTTGCCCTTATTGAACTATGTTTGGCTAGCACTATTTCGATTGCCTGAACCGGATGGTGGTTTGTGGCAATCAAATGGGTATGGTTGTGACGACTCAACTAGTCTAGTTGTAACATTTCGGTTGCACGAACCTCGCAGCTTGGTTATGGCTCACTGCGCTACGCATGCATACTAGTGCGCTGGTCTGCACTGATAAGGAAGATATATTATGCAATATTGAATTATAAATATATCAATATTCAAATAGTATTAATTATTAAATGTTTTCATTATATGAATCTAATGCCTGTAGTTGTTGAGACAGACAAGCTCCGAATTTCTATTTCAAAAATCAGCTATTAGAAACTCACAAGGTTTATCAAATCTGGTCTACCTAGTCTTGTCTAACTCAGCTACAGCCATAAATGCAAGAAACGTGTGTATATATTTAATTTCTAGCTGATAAGACAGAACCAGGCATCATGGTCTCGGTGACTTATTGCAGAGATTTGAGACAAAATCAAGACCATATATTTTTACCAGCGCAGAGAAAAGAAAATGTAATATTTACAGAGATTTGAGAGTTATCTTTACCTGCAACAAAGATTACCTTTACGTCTTAAGATTTACCTACTACAAGGAAAATAATTACCATGTCGACTCTATTAAATCTTGTTTTGCTTTTATGCGAAAAAATTTAACTTTATCTACTTGAGAGTTACCCGCATAAAAAATTCACTTCTGCTTTTTCTGTGTGGAAAACACTTTAAACGCCTGCGGTCGTATGGAAATGCCAGTCAGCATTAATACCAAAGTCTTCGTCATGATAAATGGAATTAGGCTTTTGATACTTAATTTTAGAGTGCTGTTTCGCACTATCGCTAAAATAAACATTTTCCTTTGCGTAAAGATTTTTTTTACATGTAGCATTAACATTTTCTGTACTGTATAAACAGCAGATGTGTTTCACTTCTGAGTTCTCTTTAAAGTATTATACTGCAGGGAATAAACTGCATTAGCTGTTATGGAATTGAAATGGTTGTGACGTATCTTGCACTACGTATTTTTAATTTTTATTGAAATCCAATATAATAAGAACTTCACCCTCATTCAAATTTTTCTTTTTATATTAAGAAAGCTGCGACTGCTTTTTCAATATAAATGCAAAGCGACTTAAAAGCAATAACTTACTACAAATTTCCCCTTAAAAGTCTCTTGTAGGTAGTATTAGAGTTCGTAAAGTAGACCCGGCTGTCGCAGTCCAGTCACTAAATTGTACATTATCAATTTTTTTGTTATTGTAGACGTTGTAGAAAACTTGCCATATCTAGCCATTTTTCACAATCTCAATGGCAGACTGAAAGCGATTTCAAAACAGAAGAAACATTGACAACAAGGTTTCATTCAAGTCTCAATATTTGGCGAAAGTAGATGCCTTCCTTCCTCTTAATATAGGGGAGAACTCTGAACTCTTGACCATCAATTGTTAGGTTATGGTGCGTCAAGAATTTAAGCTGATTCAATTCAAAGCCTAAAAATTGCGATGCATCAAGAGACTTAAAA
>JAUELO010015500.1:0-11280 GCA_032357855.1 Amphibolips quercusostensackenii
CTAAAACTTTAGTTTTAGGTTAGCCCTGAAAAAGGAAACTGCAATTTTCAGGAAACTTCGGCAAGATTCGTAGTTTTGCAAACATTAAAACACGAAACACATGCTTTTATTTTTATCATAACGAATAATTGTATAAGCATGAAATATGTTATTAAAGAACTCTACGGGAAAAGTTTTCTTATTAAAGCCAATACCTTTAGTAGGCTGAGGTCTTTTTTAGCTAGGCTATTGACAACTTGAGCTTTCTTGAAAAGAGGCAGGAACAACAACGTCGTGAAATGCTTACAATTAAAAAATCATTTAAAAGCATCTGAATTCAAATCAATTCTACATAAAACAAGTTTCCTTCTCTTGAAATGAATAAAACAACATACCAAGATTGTCTTGCACACTGCTTCCAAAAAAGTATTAAAATTTCACCTTATCCTATCAAACACCCTCAGATTTCACATTTAGTCTGTATTGGACCACACATTATTTAAACAATGAAATAAAATTTGTCAAGTCACTTCCAGTAAAGCACAGGCCACTAACTAATACAGTAGAAAACATTCCTGATCTTCCTCTCATCAATAAAATGATTTCAGCCCTGTCTGAATGAAATAATTTTGCAGTAGCTTCCTCCAGAATCCCAAAAGAAGAAACCATCGGTAATTTAGAATCCACAATATATATCCTTTCACCCGAGAAAGCGATTGACATACGACGCAGGATGGTCAAAATCTTACGCCAAGCCCAACTTCCTTTTTTCAAACTCAACAGAACAAAAAAAAAAACATTAATGAAGGAACTCAAGGAGAATAAAGACATCATAATATTACCCGCAGACAAAGGCAACACAACAATAATAATAAGTAAAGAAGGCTATAACCATATAATCATGGACATTCTGAAATACATATAAAAAATTTAAAAAAGACCCTACAAAAACAATAGTGAGAAAAATAACCCTTCTGGAAGACTCTGAACTTGACAACAAAACAATATCTTAATTAATACCTACTGAACCCATCTCTCTAAAGTTTTACGGACTTCAAAAATTCACAAGAATAACATTTCACGTAGACCGATCGTCAGCACAATAAATGCACTAACTTACAACTTAGTACGCTTTCTCTTAAAAAAACTGAATCCTTTCACAGAAAACTTTATCACACATGTCAAAAACTCTTCTCGTATCATAAAAAAGATACAATAGATTCGCATTCAAGCCCAAGACATCTTAGTGAGTTTGACCTATTATCTCTCTTTACAAATGTACCAATCTCTGATACAATCGTTATAATTAAATTCTCTGCAAGCTTTCCCTCTTGTCTCTACCCTTGATCGAACACTGTTTTAATAAAATTTATTTTTCTTTTCATAACCAATGCTACAAACAAACCTCAGGAGCAACAATACGATCTTCAATTTCACCTGAACTAGATAAACTACGCAAGTTTTCCAATTTCATCAATTAATTACACCCTTATATCCAGCTAACCATTTAATTGTAACATAACAGAAAATTTCCTTTTTTAGACCTTCTAGTTTACAAAATATCTGATGACACATAAGGACATGAATTTTACAGAAAACGCACCCATAAAAACAGATACCTACATGCCTCCTTCCACCACCACCCACCTCAAAAGCAATCGGTCATCAATTTCCTTGCATACAGAGCTGTCTCCATAATAGATAGCGATGACATACAAAAATAATTACAATACGTTAAACAATTCATATACAGAACGAATGCAGAAAAAAAAGGTTAAGCAATAAAAAAACACACCCAAAATAACAAGTCGACATAACTCACTAAAGAAAGAGAGAGTAAAACGAACACCATCCTACCCTACATCCAAGGTATCACAGAACAAGTAGGAAGAATTCTCAACAAACACAACATTTAAACAATATTTTAACCACCTGCGAAAACAGGACAACTCCTAAGCAACCGTTAAGATTAAAATCCACCTCTTAGAAAAAAACGGGAGAACGGTAAGTACAACGTGTAAAGGAACCTGTGAGTAAAATCAGGCTAAAATATTTGACGCAATCAGAACTAGCTAAGCATTATATCAAAGCAGGACACACCAATTTATTTTATTAAGCAACCGTCATCGTGAAACATACAATATTTTTTTGAAAAAACATAAAAAAGCAACTAAAATCTTAAAACACCCTGATAAGATCAATAGGAACAATGGATATGATACCAATGCAATTTTTCTTTCCGTTCTTTCGGAATTTTTTTAAGAAACTTGATTAGCTAATCAGGTTTGACTAGCCTTCACGATGGGGCGCTCTGATTAATGACAGATATCGTAGAGAGTATACGAGTATATAAGAACAACTTAACCGGAAACTTTAATTTCATTTTAGCCCTAAAGAAGTGAGCTGTATTGTTCACGATACGTTGGCAAGCTTTGTAGTTTCGCACACGATTGAAACCTAAAACTCATCCTTTTATTTTCATTACACTGAAATTTTAAATTATCAATAGAAAGTTCAGTTTGAGCACAGAAAAATGAAAATGAGTAACGCGAAGAACGACAATCTATACATGAATACGAAGATCGGCAAATAAATAAAAATATTATTGCGAATAAGAAGAAATGTTGTGAGCAATCTGATTATCGGTTAACTCATAGAGACTTCACAACGAATTTCCAACTTGTCCATTGTTGTGAGCGCTGTCTAGGACTTTTATCGCAAAACCGCAAGGACAGGGATAAGGACAGTATTTAGGACCTCAGGGGTGGTTGGTAGAAAATCACAACGACCAATATGCGTGTTCAAAATCCTGACAGACTCTAAAATTTATTTTTAGGCTAATAGAAGGATAATATAGCAATCAAAATGTGATTTGACCGACCCATGAACGCATTAATACCGTTGAAATCTCTCAAAAATAATCATTTTCACAGAAAAAGGGAAAGAAAGTATTAAAATGTTACCACGTGGTCGGTGTCTTGAAAAAAGATTTAAAAAAAGCTCTTATAAACGAAACTACGGAATAGTCTCGGAACACACAATTTGCGACTATTTTTACACCAGAAATCTAAAAGAAAACCTCTCTCAGAAAGGCAAGACTCGGCAATAGCACGGTACGCGAAACACAATTTAAACCAGACACATCATTGCGTCGCGTGTCGAAAATACAAAAGGGTTTTTCTATGATATCTTCATCAAGCAGGATGCGTACGGAATAACACAACCGTAAGGTTTCGAATATACGGCCTGATTAAATCTTGTCTATACATGATCCTTATCAAATGCTGTTGTTGTTAACCTTGAAGTTTCACAGGTGGTCGGAGTTTGTTGCATGCAAAAGAGCATTCAGCATAATGAGTGCACTTAAGTAATAAAAAAATGCTATCGAAGTGAGTACTCTTCATATTGCGGACTACCCTACTTTCATGGTAGGCAGGTATCAAATTTAAAAGTGACAGGAATTTAAAATTTACCCTGTCACAACTCCCCCTTGCTTGAACGTGAGCTCGAGGTTTTTCTTTTGAATTTTTGGCATGAACCGGGACCAAATCTTCACTGTGGCCAAGAGCTTCGGTTAGACTCTCAAAACGCACTCAGCAACAATTAGAAAAGTATTATACACAGGATAGCAATTCACCCACTCACAAAACTCAAAAGATCTTTTACCTTTAAGATATGAAAGGAATGGTTTTTCCAATCTGGCTCGTCTCGTATCCGATTTGGAATGATCCAATTAGAGGTGTGGGGTCAATTAAGATGAAAAATAACACTTAATTTCAAAATATAGTTATTTATTATAAAATGTTTTCAATGAACCTATTAAGTACAAGGCAAATCTCGTCATGCGTATTGTAATTAGGTACAATTCTGATCTAAAATATAGAATTTTCTATCAAATAATCACTAACTCTAACTAAATTGTTGTTTAACTAGTAAGTAATAAAAAAAAATATTACTGAAGAGAAATACTAAGTAATAAAAAATGTACGTTAGTAAATAGAAATAATACAGACTTTTAGAGATGGTAATTTGAAGATTACGTTGATATTGAGTTACATTTGTGGCGTACCCCCTATAAGCTTAAAATAATATATTTACATAATATCCTGATACATAGTTTCACTATTCTAGCGTCATGCGTCGTGATCCTTACGCATTTGTTCTTACTTCTACAGATAAACCTAAACTGGAGGGATACCAGCGTTCAATCGCCGGTAACTGTATAGCATAAAAGGTCCGATAAAATACTATATAACGATCGAGGTACAAATAAATAATCGAAAGACAAATATATATCGTTTATTGAAAGTTACTGTATAAACTGTAAAGAAAAAAGCGTCAATCAAAACATTCAGTCGAAATTCAGGTGTCAAACTAAATAAAAAATGTCGAATCTTGATATCTCACATCATAAAAACGTGAGATTCAAAAAATTAAAGGTAAGCGCAACATCGCAAACAGTATTCAAAAAAAAGCAGGTGACCTTTACGCCTGAAAGGGCTAACCGTTCCCATGACAAGCCTGGTGTATCATCAGGAGCTGTTTTGCGAGCTCCAGTTCCTCTAAAAAATGCGCTGACCCGACCAGCGCCTTCATTTTCTGCGAGGATGATATCTAATGCATAAAGCTCCCTAAAGTTCAGGCATGAGGACTCCCGGTACCCTGGATTCCCACACCAGAAGCAAATAGTTCTGAAGCTGGCTAAGTCAGGGGATTGGTCGCCCAGGTGGTTGACCTTTCGACAGGCCCAGCAAGTCTTGTGTGTGGGGCCCTAGTAGGACCTGGGTTTTAGATTTTCATCCAGATCCAGTCTTGGTGCGTCAGTCTTTTGTATCCGAGCACTCGCATTAATTTTATTTCATCCAGCATCTCAATATTACTCGACGTTGAGACCGGGTGTGAAGGGCTCCAATACATCTCCCTCCTGCACGGTAACCATCTAATCTTCTTGCCATTTCGGCTAGGTCTAACCATACTGGCTGGCTCCTTAATCTGTAATCTAAGGGTTACGTTCTATAACTAATGTTTACTTACTTAACATCGATCACTCACGGAACGTCTTAGACATAAGTTAAATTTGCAACAAAAATATGAATTTTTATCAAAAAAACGTGATAGTTGATATTTTAATAAATAAGGAATTTAATTTTCAATAAAATACAGTTTAATTCAATCAAAATAGATGAATTTTCAATAAAATACTTGAATGTTCATCTAAAACAGTTTAGCTTCAAACCAAGCAATTGAATTTGTAACCAAAAAGATAAGCTTTTAAGCAAAAAAATTAATTTTCTACCAATAAAAACTAGTTTTCATCTAAAAAAGTTTAATTTTCAATAAAAAAGGCGTCCCTTTCAATTCAGAAAAATTTGTAGTACCTAAAATTTATTTTCTCCCAACTTAATAAAAATATTCAAAACAAAGGAAATTCTTCTGGTTCAAAAACAAAATTTTCTTCCTTTCAACTCATTAAGAATTTAAAACATAAAAAAAAAAGTTCTTCCCATGCAGAAAAAAATTAAAAATTTCCTCCCATCGAACTCAAGTCTCTGAAACAAAAAATGTCTCACTTCAAATTCAGAAAAAATTGCAAATCGAAATTATCGCATAGTTTGGCTGCGAGGTAGTCTTTGTTTTTCAATAGGACGTGCTAACGCTTCAGGGCGAAGGCCCCTACCCAGAAGGAACAAGCACACTTGCTCTTATTGTAATGTTTTGTTCGAGATACGTATGCGCGCTGAAGGTTTTGACAGATTAGATCCCTCAGGTGGTTAACGCGTTTAGATCCTTTCTCAAGATTGCCCCTCAAGGAACACTAAGAAAGAAAGTTGAACCTAAAGTCTAGAAAAGCTGGTGACACATTAAGCGTACCATATGAAGCGGTGTAATCAGCAAAGCGGAATTCGACTGAATAAGCGTCCAAGTCCTTGTGTTTCTCATGGAAAAAGGCTACGATCATAGTCTTACGTACATGGATAACGCGTTCAGTGGGTTCAGCCTGCAGGTAGTAAGCCGAGAAAGGACCCATAGAACGGGAAAAGGACCCACAACATCCGCGGCTATCACGGTTCAGAGGTGTTCGACGACGCGTTGATTCATCATCCCGTCCGGGCAAGCCTGTTCGACCTTACACCTCTGGCATAAGTCACATTTCTGGACTGAACGCGCGACGTCCAAGTACAGTCTAGGCCAAAAGTATCGAAGAGCTTCTCGCGTATAGGTCTTATCTCTTTCCAAATGTCCTGACTGAGGCTTGGAATAAAAATCCTCTAACACTTTAGCTCCAAATTCTTCCAGGACTACCAAACTTCCGGCTTTTGGGTTCAGAACTTATTAATCGGTAATCTCCTTTGGTCTATACTAGCATAACTTAACGCTTCTACCTTCAAATCTGAAAATATCTAGTATTGCTTCAATAAGGATTGTAAAGGTTTCTTATACCTAAAGCTGTCGATTTCTCGAACTAAATATCAATCTGCTTTGTTGCTGACGCTACCGGTAACTCACCCAGTTATGCTCGGCGGCAGACATGGTGCGATTCACGAAGGCGATAACCCTCTCTTGCCCAACCTGGACCTGAGTCAACACAATGCCCAGACAAGTGACACAAGCGTCTGTTTTGAGGTAGAATGGATTTTCTGCTATATCTCCGAAGGAAACGTATTTCAGAATGGGTGCAAACTTACGGTCAGCCTGGCGAAGTAAAACATGTATTATTAAAACTAAAAGTGTTATCAGATGTTGGAATTATTGGCATGCCAAACGCAGGCAAATCAAAATTTTTGACTCGCTGCTCAAATTCCGATACAAAAGTAGGCGATTATCCATTTACCACCGTAAGACCTCATTTAGGCATGGTAAAAACATTGAATCGAGCTGCTTTAGAATTAAGGTTCCTATAAACGATGCTTTGTAGGTTTGAAGAACCAAACTGCGACGGTCGCGGTAAATTTAGAGTGTGTCTGCAAGTATTTTCTGTGAGGGTGCCATGGGGTACGTTTGGTTGATTCAACGAACTCAACTGGGTCGCAAATGCAGTGTGTTACTTCAGGTGTCCTCACGAAATCCTAATGCATCGAGAATCGGCATAATTATAGAAAAGTTTGACTATGCCGCGAGGGGGGGGGGGTGAATCAGAAAATGTGTTGAGCTTTCACGGAGTGTGGTAGCAGTACGCAAAGACTGCGTGGTTGCCACGATTTCCATGGAGTTAACAGAATGAACCTCTCCTGTAGCCGAAGATGTGGTGCTCGTGGTGGTGACAACGCTTTCCACGGTTAGGGCGACCAGACTGGTGGTGATCACCAAAGCCGCTGCCCCATCAGAAGGCAGTTCATCGTCATCCTAATCAGTGGCGTCGGTAGTTAGCGAGGTGATATCTAAGGTGCATTATGACATCCCCTTGTACAGTTTAACCCCCTTCCTTAAGCACGAACATCTTTCTCTCCGGCTACCGGAAGAGTCGAATTGTAAAGATTCTAATGACTAGAGGTGCTTTAAAGCAATGCCTGTTCGCGCGATCATCAGCACTTTCAATTTTCCCAAAAAAAATTTTCTAATTGTCAGGTGGAAAGAGTGGTAGCAGCGGATGACGGAGAAAGCAAGAGGATGAAAATCAATCTCGATATAATTCGAATCAATAGCATACCATATACACATATAATTCAAGCAAATCAACAAACTCAAATCGAAAAATAGATCAATACATAAATCAATGTGTTTTAGCCCATTGTAGCATAAGAGGTATAAATATTAATCAGGGGCTCCAAGCGGCCTAAAAGATGAGCGGTACACATGTCTTAAAAATCATAAATTCCACTCCAGAATTCTCGTTTCACTCACTTTAGATTCCGACTCATTTTAGTCTAAATCTTAATTAAAATTTTTTATTTAAAACTCAATTTAAATTTTCAAAATGAATATTAATTTTAATTCTCGATTGCAATCCTAAGCTAAATTTTTAATTTTTATCTTGATTTGAATCTGGATTCAAATTTTTGATATGAAACCTAATTTAAATTTTTAATTTAAATGTCAATTTAAATTTTTAAATAAATCTCAACTAAGATTTTAAATTTGAGAGTCTATTTAAATTTTTTATTTAAATCTAAATCCAAATTTCCAATCCAAATTCTAATAAAAATTTTGTCATTTACATCCAGATACAAAATTTTAAATTTGGTTTTAAATCTCGATTTAAATTTTTAATTTAAAACTTTATTTAAATTTTCAATTTAAATCCCAATTTGAAATTTTTATTGAAATCTCAACTTTAATTTTCAATTCAAGACTATTCAAATTTTTGATTTAAACCGCAATTAAAATTTTTAACGCAAACTCTAATTAAAATTTATTTATTCACATCCTTATTCAAAATTTTCAATTTCAATCTTGTTTTAAATTTTTTAATTTAAACCTTACTTTAATTGTTTAAAGTTTTATTTTAAATTTATTTTTATTCAGGTTAATTCAACCCAGTTTCAGTACAATTGAGTTGATCGGATAATGGTTATATCAATGTCTCTACCAAAGGTAGTTCTATTCCATATATATCAATATTTGTATATGTATATTAATTTTCCTTTCAAATTTAAAATCTAAAATGTCATGCAAGAAAAGAAAATACGTAAAAGAAGCTCGAGAAATAAAAGTTTTCTCAAAACTCTGATTCCCCGAACTTTTCATTTCTGAATTTAATTCAGAAACTCCTTTTTCATTTTATTTTAAAAATTCAAAAAGCCGTGGCAAATAAATGGGCCCTGGCTGGTCATTTGTTTAAAAAAATTGGATAACAATTTCGTACAATTCATCATAGTCGATTCAGTGCACAAGGAAAATATTTATATAAGCCTATGTCCGAATGTTTTGCAATACCCGGTATCCCTCAAGATGTTGGGCAGACTCGGAGCATTACAGATTAGCATTAAGGCACGTTCACAGCTATCGAGGCACGGTCGATAAATCTTTTACGAACTCAATTTATTTAACAATCGAATCCGATAGCTGACAAGACTAATTTTAAAAGGACTCAAAAGCGTAGCTCAAAAACGTGAGAGTTGTGACGTCACGCCTTGGCGGATAACTACGATGATGAGAGTGTAGCCTGACAATGTGCCATTGGTCGGTTCGTAAATCAGGGTCCGTTCTGAATAACACAACCGTAAGATTTAGAATAAACAGCCTGGTTAATTCTTGTCAATTCATGATCCTTGTCGAATGTCGTTGTCGTAAACCTCGAAGTTTGACAGTTAGCATGCAAAAGAGCATTCGGCATAGAGAGTTTAGTCAAATAATAAAAAATTTTATCGAAGTAAATTCTCTTCATGTTGAGGATTGACCTCCGTTTTTAGTCGGCAGGTATCGAATTAAAAAGTACAGAAATTTAAAATTCACCCCGTCACAATGTATAGAAATAGGTCAAAAGAAAAACCCTCTTAGAATAAATAAAATTCGCGAAATTAAAGAAAATGGTAAAGGCCAAATGCAGAAAATACCTTAAAAAAAGTTATGATGACGAAAATTCACCATCCGTGAATTTGAATGAAAGTAAAAAAATTTCAGTCAAGAGCACAAACTAGGATCAGCCCCGATAGTTGCTACTATCAAGGCGGGGGATAAAATCAAAAGAAAGCCCTAATCGATATCTGAAAAACTGTTAAAAGAATCGGTAGAGTCAATTAAAGACTTAACTGGATTAAAAAAGAAAGGTTATTTGAAATAATCAAATCGGATGAGTCAGGTTGTTCAAGTTGTTGTGAACACGAGATTCGTTTAAAAAATAGAAGTTTGGTGGTAAATAATTGCAAAAGGATCATTGGTTAAAGAAAAATTGACGCTTGTCAATAAACTAGGGATAATTAAACAAGGAATTAGCGACTTTGCAACGCGCTCAGGATAGTCGGAAAATCGATAGGAGTGTACCGATATGTCTTGATGAGAAAGATCTTAATAACATAATCAAATCCAAGCATGATGGGTCTCCAAACATCGATGATATACTACAAAAATACGATGGAAAAACAGTTTTCTCCTGTCTACATTTAACGCAGGTATTTTTTCAGATTCTCTTAAAAAATAAATCAAAAAAATATATAACTATTGTATTCGAAAGAAAAACCTATCAATTTTGTACACTCAGGGAAATTTCCTCTAAACGATAAAGAATTACTTTCATGGTTAAAGTGCAATCGTTTGAGAATTAGTTTTAAAATTAATTCTTCATCGGTTAAAGTGCGAACCGCTTAACTAAGAATCGTTTTAACGATAAGCGATTCTACTTCACTGCATAGTAGGTGCAGTTTAACGGTTAAAATGTGACGTACTCTTACCGTAAAATAGTTGACGGGCATTTATTCGTGCGAAATGGCATGTATCTAAACGAGAGCTTATTATGCGTGCGCATGGGTGACATCGCATCACCGCGCTTTGAAAATGCAATCCTTCAACCATTAAAGTGCATACTTTTAGCGTTAATTTAAAAATCGTTCCACGGTAGCACTGGTTCTTTTCTGAAGATAAAAACGCGTGACTCTATGATTTATTCGACATCATTTCTGCCTTAAACTAGATCGTTTAGGAGTGAAACGATTCGCTTTTAAAGTATCCTACTTTAACGATTAGGGGAGTAACTTTATCGTTTAGAGGGAATTTTTCTAAGTGTAGTCCTATTTAAAATTAGGGCAGCAAGTAATAGTTTCGTGAAAGTTTTGAATACAGTATTAGAAAGTGAGTTTAACGATTTCCTCACACTGTAGACGATATTTTCATTACGCTACAAACCTTTGACCATTATCTGGAGCATTTTGATGTCATTCTCGTGAGACCAGGACGCGCTGATTAAACAATCAGATTAGAGAAAAAAGCATGGTTCAGAGGCGAAATAAACTTTCGAGGTTTTATACTGACACCTGAATGCATAAAGCCCGATCCCGAAAGAATTAAGGCAATAATGGACACCCCCTTCGTGAACAACCGAAAATAACTGCAAAATATTACAAGAACTTGTTTCTATTAACGTAGGTTTGCGATAAAATATTCAAATTATCCAGACCCATTCGGCAATATTCTAAGCCAGAAAAATACATTTAAATTGACTGATAAAAATGAACCGGTGCTTGATGAATTGAGGGGTGACTTTGTCGATGCTGTTTCACTATCTCATTGAATGCTAGATCGGCCATTCTGTATGCAAACAGATGGATCTAAAAAAGGGATTTTGCAATACTATTTGAAGAAAATGATGACGGCTGCGAATGCATAGAGCAAGAATTGCTAGCGATTGTCTATGGTCTGATTTATTTA
>JAUELO010015514.1:0-11280 GCA_032357855.1 Amphibolips quercusostensackenii
AAGTGGAGAAAATGGACTTTTGTGCCACTTTGGAAGACTAAAAGAAGGGACTAATCTAATACAAATTAAGACCTCTATAAGCTTTCCTCAGTCCTATAAAGTCCTACAATTGAGAGGTTTAAAGGAGGGCTAAAATTTTAACTCGGGATGAAATTCCTACTAAAACAGATGAATTTTTAAATTGAAAAGTGAAATTAAAAATAATAGCTGAATTTTTTTCCAAGAAAGAGTTCTATTGTATTTTTAACACCAAAATATAAATTTCAAGTAAAAAGTAAATTTTTCACGAAAATACTTGAATTTTCAACCAAAGAAGACGAATTTTCAATGAGTAGTTGAATTCTTAACGTAAGAGAATGACATTTCAACGAAATTGTTAAATTTTAAATCAAATTGTTGCATTTTTTTTTAAAGATGTAATTTCTACTAAAACAGATGAATTTTTGAATCAAAAATAAAAATTACAAAAAAATGGTTGAATTTTTATTCAGAAATGATTTTAGTTGGCTTTTCTACACCAAAACAGAGTATTTCGGACTTCCCTGTACAGTCGAGATACTGACAGAGATGGTAGTTGCGTCAAACCGACGCAACGTGACGCAGTTATACAGTAAGGCCGTTCGGGCACATTGCTTTATCTCTGCGCTATTATTTCGTTGCCCATGACTGAGCACGTCACATCTTTCCGCGGCTATTCTCATCCGTAACCGCCGCGCGGTATAAGTTCTCGGAACACACAAATCAAGTTTCCTGAAATCCAAGTTCGAGTGTATAATCAGAAATATCAATATTATAGACGCGCTGCAGCACTCTGGAAACATTGCATTGCCAATTAATAATGTACAAGTTTAGAACAAGATTACTATAATTACATTCCTTAGTTTTTTATTTTTATCCCTGAAAAAAAATTGTGGGACATTGATTTTGAAATCGTACCTAGGAAATTAACAAAAAATAATTAAATTTTGGATGACTAGTTTTTGCATGGTCTTGATGAATTTGAAAGCTACATTAAAAATATTTAGTTATTATTGCATTCTTAAAGTTTTTTAGTTTATTTCCAATTTTTATTTTTTTCGTTATAAAAGATGAGAATTTTTTTATTTCAAAGGCTAGAACTTCAATATTGTACATTTTTTCATCAATTTCAAATTCTCAAATTCAAAATGCTTTCAATTTAAAAATAGTCCAATTTCAAATTGTAAAGTCAAATTTTTTTAAATTTTAAATGCTTTTTCTAGTTGGAAATTTAACCACTGAATTCACCAAAGGATTCAAACCCCTCTCGACAACGATCTTCATATTCTCTTTGTAATTATAGTCTTAGTCAGCTAATAAAGCACTAGGAAAATCTTTTCCCGGTTCGTAAGTTTAGAAGTCGTCATAAAAATAAAAAAAGGGATTTTGTCGATTGAGGGGCCATTTAAAAACTACGTTGCGCTGCTAAGGGAAGGGAGAGGGCGTTGAAAGGATTTGTGACGATTTAAAATGAATTTGTGTTCTGTTGAAAAATCGCTTTTTTATTTGAAAATTAATTTTCATAACTGGAAATTAAACCAATTCATTTTTCGCTAAAAAATTTTGCCGGAAGTTCTTTTTTTTTGGTCAAAAATTAATTTTTACTACGAAAAATTGAACTACTTCTATTTTTGGTTAAAATTTACATTTAAAAAAAAATTGCATTTTTGTTTTGTATTATATTTGTTTTTCAGTCTAAAATTTAAACCATCTCGTTGAAAAATTGTCCTGTTCAATTGGAGATTCTTTTGTCTTTTGAAAACTTATTCTTTTCGGCTTGAAAATTCAACTGTTTTTTTGGAAATTCGCTCTCTTTTCTCAAAACTTCCACTACTTGATTGAAAGTAAAACTCTTTGGTTGATGAAATTAATTTTTTTTTTTTTGAAAATTCAACTTTATGGTGAAAAATTTATATTTTTAGGTCAAAAATGTAATTATGTTGTTTGAATTTCAGCCATTTTGTTAAGGATTTGATTAACCAGTAAAAAATTCAACTAGTTTATTAAAAATTTATCTTTTCTGCTAGTAAATACAATTTCTTTGTTAAAAATTCGTCTTCTTGGTTTACAAATTCATCTGTGCTTAAAGGTTCAACTATTGAGTTGCAGGTGCAATTGTTTGGTCTAAAGTTAATTTTCATGTTTGTTAAAAATTTAATAATTTTGTTGTAAAATCATGTTTTTTGGTTGAATATTTATCTGTTCTAGAACAAATTATTTGTTTCTTGGTTAAAAATTCTAATTCATTTAAGGCGTTTATCAAATAAAATCTAAGAGAAAATTTTGTTTTGAAATATGGTGGGCTGTTGAAGACAAAAGTCTATCTCCAAAGCAATTTTAAATGTAATTTAATGCTTCTCTCATAAATGTGAGACTTCTAAGTATAACAAGTCGGGGCAGAAAATTCACTTTGACTAAAAGAAATTTTTTCATTTCGCAAAAAATAAGCAATACCTTTTTCCTAACATTTAAATGTACTTTTTGGGCTCTTCAAATTGACTAAATAAGTGCTTAGGCCTGTGTAATAATTATCAAGCAATAATTTACCGTATATTATAGAGCAAGAAAAAATATTGTTTAAAATGTTCCAAAAAAATTAATGTAAAAAAGACATTTTCTTGTCATTCGAAATGATAGATCTTTAAATTTGTATTTGTATAACAGCTACGAATTTCGAACAACTTATTACTGCGTATCAAGAAAAATTGTGTTTTGTACATTAATTTGTTTTCAATAAAAAATATTGTTGACTTTGTTGTTAAGTAAGCAATGTTTGTTTGGTCAGAGTGAAGTTTCTGCTTCGTCTCGTAATATCTGGTTATTAAAAATAACATAAGAATCCATTGAAAATTGGCTTGAGGACAGCCTTTCGTCCGCAAAAAGTGATTTTAAACACACTATAAATCTTAATTTTGAATGACAAATAAAAAAATTATGTC
This sequence comes from Amphibolips quercusostensackenii, assembly GCA_032357855.1. Taxonomy (NCBI): domain Eukaryota; kingdom Metazoa; phylum Arthropoda; class Insecta; order Hymenoptera; family Cynipidae; genus Amphibolips; species Amphibolips quercusostensackenii. The sequence continues at coordinate 2,958 of JAUELO010015514.1, forward strand.
ATCAAGAATTTGCGATGTGGTCCGACAATAATTGACTCGAAAATTATTAGAGCGAAGTATACCGGTGTTACATTAGATTATTGATATCTGTAATTTTATTCAGGAAAATGGTATATCATAGTGTATTTTAAACATCCTATGATTGGCTGAAGTGATTGAAGAAAAAAGGAAGATAAATATAAGCAATTGATTAAATATAAGACAAGGAAACCTAATGCGAATCACAGATCATTTTCTTATTAAAATTATTTATTGTATAAATTGAAAAACCTTATTTACATATAATTAATGTGATTACAAATTTCCGGAGACTTAATTTGAATCATTTAAGAATAAGGTAAAAATAGTCCATTGCACCTTAATGTTTCGAAGTAAAATTAAATCTAAGAAACACATTACGTTGTCTTTATTATACGGTTTAAATTAGAAATATTCGGCTATCGTTTTGAATTTAAAGCGTGCAAACAGGCTGGAATTATCAAGATAAACTCAATGACGTATTGTTACAAGGTTAGATACTAAGTATCCCTGGCTAATAAAGTAACTCAAAATGCAATTCATTTTATTTTCTATTTACAGAAACTAAAATATTTAAAATAAACAGAATAACTAATTGTTTTAATGAACTGTACATATATCCCTAAATCTGCACTAGCCTGTTTTTTTTTTTAAGAAAAAAAGAGGTTAATGAAATACAGATATTTTAGAAAAATGAACCTATCCCCTCCAATCTATCTTTTATTTAGGGGATAATTTAAAATGATGAAAAAGATAGCGATTAGTATATATATGCTGCAATATCTTGCAGACTATTCATTGGTTCCACTACAATTACAATTTTTTTCGCACACCAGTTTCTTCTAGGTAGAAGAAATGAGGTTCGCTGGTACTCTCCTTTTTGCTTCAGCGGTTATTGTTAATTCTATTGGTAAATATACAATATTATTATATACAGGTGAATGCCAAAATTTTGAGTGCTTTAAATAAAAATTATTTTCCAATTTTTTTTTTATTAATAATCTTTTTCTGAAATTATCTTAGTAAAGTAATTGTATCAGAGCACAATTCATCAAAGCGTCACAGTTTTAGACGAATTAATTCAGAAATTATACATAAAGTTATTATAAATATTATAAATATAGTTAAAATAAAGTACCTAAATTACACTTAAGTTAGAAAAATATTTCAGACTGTTTGTAAACTATTTTGTTTTCGAAAATCTTTTTGTCCGAAATGGTCTACTTTTTGGCGATCACCCATACATTAATATATACTCTTTGGTGATTTTGTTATTGTAGCTTGTTAGAAATGTATATTTATTTCTAACTGAAAATTGCTCCAATCAGGAAGGCAGCATCTAGTAGTTCCGAAAAATTGATAAAACTGAAAAAGGAATGAGCCAGTTGTCTCGAAATTTCGGAGATTCCAAACTTTTTTTTTTAATAGGTACAATTTTTTGCAATTGATAGATTCAATTTTCGCAAATAGTGGTCTCACCACTTTAAGTCGCTATAAAAAAATCTTCTACAGCTCCTTTAAAATAACTTTAACCCAAAGGTGTGAACAACAAGAACCTTTTTCTTTATTTGTTACCTGGAATATCTTTTAGCTATTATAAAAAAATCTTTAAACAAGCCGTTTTTAAAAAAATCCTTTTTTTTCAATGAAAATACTGAGTCTTTTTTGAAAACCAAGCAAGATATGTAAAAGATCCGATAGAGCATAATTTTTCCTTGGGAAAATTTCTATAAAAAACCCCTCTTATAATTCTCAACCCCACTTCGGTTTTTTTAACCTGATCTTTCAATTTCACCATAGCCTTTTTTTCTAATTTCTTGTTCTCAAAAGTGAAAGACTTAAAAATGTACTCACACCTACATGTTTTTCAACACTAAGCATTTTTTATCATGAAATTATAACATTAAATAAACGTATATTCAGAGAATTCTAATAATAATTTTTGGTTTTGTAATTTTTATCTGGTAAAAAACAGTGACAAGTCTCAGATCGTGTATTTTAATTTATACAAAGATTGCGGCGAGTGGAATGATTATTTCTTTTCGTTTATTCGTTTATTATGCAATTTCTTAAGATTATGAATAAAATTTAAACATGGTATCTCTAAATGGCATAAAGTTATTTAAATTTATCACATATGCAAGGTGAGGAGACAGCAGATTATATTAGGCAATATAGGTTGCATGCCAGCCGGGGCTTATGATTTAATTATTGCATGTACCTTTATATTAAAAATTCAATTCATGCCTATTTAACTCAACGAAATTTAAATTTATCAACATTTGGAAAAGTGCGAATGACATTCAGTTAACTCACAATCAATTCGTAAAATATGAATTTTTTAAATCAAAGCTGGTCAAGTAATTTTGAAAAAAATATTTATAATAAATTATATTAAGAAACTTTTTGATAAAGAGCCGTACATAAATTCAAAACAAAAATTTTTCAAGCCATATTAGACAGCACACAACTTGGCGAAATTATATTATACTATCAATCTCATTTGAGCAGCAATTTCTTAATCAGACCATTTTGTTCATTACATTAAATTCTGCAAAGTTGTATCATGTCTAATATGACTTTTTTAAATTTATTGAAAAATTTTTATAGAACACTTCATAAAATATTTTTATATGTGTTTTATTATACCTAATTAATTAATTTTAAACTAAATTACTTATTTACTAAATATGAAAAAATATTTCAACCGATTCAAATCAAACTTCAATGAAAAGTCTGCAGCAACATACTTTCAACACATACTGCAAGAATGTTTCATATCTGAAATAGTTTCACGAATGTCACCATTAATTTTATTTTTTAATTTTACCCTCATACACTGAATATGTCAAATTTTGTGAAACTATTTAATATTTTGAAAATTCCTTCAAGGCTCATCATGAATCTGTTTCTACTGACTTCTTGTTTAAAGTAGAAACTAAAAGAATCTGTTTGATAAATTAGGATGTTTAGGTGAGCAAAGATGGTTGGTTTCTTTTGTTTGCAGTAACCTCACAGTTTTCAAGGTATCAAGATAAAATCAAGCATATACTCATTTTTGAGTAGCTAGCCCATTAGCTGTGAAGTTTTACTATAAATTGTTAAGAATTTCGCCGGCAATCCACGAAAGGTCCAAAAACATGATAATTCTAGATTAAGGGACATTTACAAAATTCGTGATGCATTTTACAGGAACATAACCCTCCTGCGCAGTACTTTTTCATGGCACTTAACATAGACAATGATACTTTAAAATCCCCCCCCCCCCCAAGCGTAACCCGTATTTCATGAATGACCCCTAAGGATAGTATATTTTTCTGTACTTGCCGACGATTTGATAATTACGTATGTTATCTTTTCACCTTGCTTATGTGACAAATCCTTCTGGTCGACTGTAACAAAAATAACCATACTACACACGGCCATTTTGTATAAATTTAAATACCCAATCTATGAGGTGAAAATGATAAATATTTTAGATGTATGTTTTTCTGTGTCAAGATCAGTATAACTTATCTCAGCCAGCCTTGGTAGAACATATTTGCTTCAATATAGCTCTCTATTCATTTTTTTAAATAATAATCACAAGTTTTTTACAGTTTAGCTTAAACTTTTCAAGCAAAAAGCTGTAATTTTTACATTATGATCTTATAATGAAAAGGTATTAGCTTTGTGTAAAATATGACCCGCCTGTTTTGTCAAATGTCCACGTTTTAAAACCCTTTGAATCCGAAAAAACACGTTTTCACGAATGTGTGTGTCTGTCTGTAGGTCTGTATGTATGACTGTAGGTCTGTAAATTTTTTGTTTGTATTATGATAACTTTCGAGAAAATTAACAGATTGAATTGGCCTTTGGTATACTACTCAAGCGTCTCAAATTGAAGGTTAAGTTCGTTAGCCAGCCATTTTGGATAAAAATTTAAAAAGTGAGCACATTTTGATTAAGCCTTGAAACTCACATAACATACTTAGATAATTTCTCTTTCTGCAAAAACAGTTTTGACATAAAACATGTTTTTGTACGGTATACAATTAAAATCTCACATGTTACACTTAGCTTTTGATGAATCTTAATTGTTTTCATTCACTAATCGTTTTAAAATACACAAAACAATTAAAAAAATTTTTGAGCACAAATCAAAATGCATCTTACAAATTTTACCTGCTTTCGCGAGTTCACATTTTGCCCGCATTTGAAAAGCATATAGCGTATTGCAGCGCAGTGAATCCCAATAATTTGTAAACTTTTTCACTCTTCAAAAGTAATGAAAAAAATAAAAGAATGGAGAAAAACTTTGAATATCTTAATTGATGATTTAGGTTTTATTCTGAAATATAATTTCAAATTTTAAAGATTTTCAAATTTGTCAAAAAAGAATCCTAAGGATTTTATAATAATTTTTTTTATTTTTCAGGTTTTTGCGAATGTGTTGGTCTGTGTGTATGTGTGTATGTTTGTGGATTTTTTGCCTGTCAGCACAATAGCTTTCAAAAGAATTGATATATTGCATTCAGCTTTAGTATACTCTTTATGTGTCCTAAAATAAAGGTCAAGTTCGTTACCCAGCCTTTTTAGATGAAAATTCTAAAAGTAAGCGCATTTTTAAAATCTTTAAAAACACTTTTTTTCAACACTTAAAAATTCTATGTAGGTTATAACTACTATCTAAAAAGGCTACTAATTTAGCTGACTGACTTTTTTTGAATAAAAAAAAACCAGAGTTGTAGCATTTACAAAATTCTAAAAAACAAACGGAAATGAACATTTTCAGCCAAACAACGCGCGGTAAAAAAAAAGTCAGTGAAAGGAAAACGTTGAATTTTGAAAACCCTATGAGACTATCATAACAACTTTTTAAATTAAAAAAAAATAAAATAAAAAATTCGAATTTGGACCACAAAAAAAATAATAAAAAATAAAAAATTCCATTCTGCAGTTAAACTATACAGTATACAAAAAAAGATGATGTAACAAAAATTGTGTATTAAAAAAATATTTACCAATTTGTTGCAGATTACTTTTTGATAGGAAGTGTAGTTTTTGTTTTATTTGTAAAAGACTGCTTAAAAAAGAGAAAAATTTAATTTTTAGACAAACGACGCAAGATACAAAAAAAACCAATGAATAGAATTTAAAAATCAATAGATAAAATTAATTTACCCAAAAAAGAGGTTGAAATTTGCTTTCTATTATTTTTTGATAGGATGCGTAGTTTTTTTTCTAATCGCGAAAAATGACGTTAACAATGAAAAAATTAAATTGGTGAAAAAACGACGAAAGGCACGAAAAAAAATAAATCAACAAAAAGTGTGCGTTGAAAAAAGATCTACAAATATGTTAGTGACCATTTTTTGATAAGACGCGTGATTTTTTTTGGTTAAGGATTGAACTATCTTGTTAAAAATTTGTCTTTTTTGGTAGAATTTGATTGTTTTTAGGTTAAAATTTAAATATTTTTTGGTTGAAATATCAACTATCATATTTTCTTTGAGAACTCATCTTTTTTGTTTGCAATTTCAACTGCTTAGTAGATAGTGAAACTGCTTTGTTGCAAATTAATTTTTTTAGCTAATCATTCATTATTTTCGTTGAAAATCCTCTTTTTTTAATTTGACTGTTTTGTTTAAATTTTTTTTGGTAAGAATTAATTTTCTTAACTGAAAACTTAATTATTCCATATTTGGTTTAAAATTTATCTTCACATTCATTTACTTGTTTGAGAATTTCTTTATTTTTTGAAAATTAAATTGAGTTTGAAATTAAATACAAATTTAGTAATTCGTGCATAAAATACCTATAATACGAACGGCAAAGCGGACGATCAATGTACTTCAGAGCTCGAAGCGCGACAATCAAATCGCGTGCGATATGCGGCACTTTTTTCAAATTTTTTTGTTTCTGTTATAGGGTGCACAGACCTGAGCGTGAAGCGCAAGGTTTAAATTATTTTAAAATCAAACATCGAGCGCGAAGCGCGTGTGTCTGGATTAGAATGTATTTCCTAAGGTTGATAGAACCTTAAGTAAATTAGTTCTCCTTTTCATTTAAAACTTATGTAATCAAACCAAAAGCATGTAACAGCGATAAAGCTTACAAAGCGAGCATTTTCCCTAGAGGCGCGCAAATTTGTAGATATAATTAAGGCCGATAAAGGCTTTAACAAATAAGCTTTCTCTTTTATCTGAAATAAAAGCAAATGTAACAATTACTTTAATCGTAGATGTTTTGACAATTTTATAATATTTGCAAGTAAACTTCTTCCTTTTATCTAAGACGAGTATAAAGTGCGAAAACTGGAATGAGCCAAGCACGAAGCGCGAGGCAAAAAGTGTCCGAGCGCGTACCGCGAGGTACATATATGACCGAGCGCGAGATATAACAGTCGCGCGCCCCAGGCGCGCTTGAACTTGCGAGCGAAGCGCGCTATTAGTATGTACCTGCGAAGCAAGCAGATTTTTTAGAATATTTTTAGCTAGGATAAGGAAAGCAATGATTAAGTGGGATTTATTAATTGAAGTGATGATTTTATTTGAGGATCAAGAGAAAAAAAGATAAATACATTTTTTTAGAGAAAATGAGATACGCATGGTCTCAGAATTTTTAGTACTCGAGGAATATAATTATGAACAGTTGGTTTACAAAAAGATTGTATCGTCATTTAAATCTCTTTTACAAAACTTTGCAGCCTCCAAAATATTTAGAATAAAATTGATTTCTTTTGGACTTAAGTGTTAAATATACTATAAAAACTGCATAATTCTAAACTTATAGGTTTAATAATTTAAAACATTGGGTAGTAATAGTGTTTCCGTTTACATAATGCTATTTAAATTTGTCTTATATCTCTGGTGCCCTTGAGATACAGCATGTGCTTAAATATTAAGAATCATCTCGAATGGAATTATTATGTTTTGTTGTCCTAGTCCTTATTTAAGATACACCTTTAGCTAGGTTTATTTTGTTTTTAAAATGCAATAAAAAAGTGTCTTGATTAAGTCTCTGGAGCATAGAAATGAATTATAAATGACAAAATGATATCTGTCACCGAGAAAGGATGGCAAATAATATGCGGGGGGGATATAATAAGATGTAAGGAGGGGGGATCTAGGTAGAGAGAGAAAGAGAGTAAGGAGGTGCATTATAGAGATGGTAGGTATGATTATTTTTATTTGAATCGGGATTAGGTGCAGCGCTGTCTAGCTTTGACGGAGGATGGGAGAATCAGTGCCTTTCGATGGAGGAGGAAGTCGTCGAGCAGCATGAGGAGGCCGTTGTGAGAAAAGTGTGGCAAGCGCCCTATGGTGCTCGGCCAAAAAAGAGTCGAGGCGAGCCATAGACTGGGCCTGTTCCCGTTGGCTGAGTGGCAATGGCAAGTACACATGTTGCGCTCACGGAGCTTAGAGGAAAACTTTCCAGGCCATGAGGCCGTCTATAGGTGTCGTGAAAATAACTCACGTAAGTGTGCTGGGGCAGCTTGCGCAAACCCGTTTTTTTTATTTTTAATTTTTACTCGCGGGAGATCCGTGTTGCAGAATGGTAATAGAGAGAAAGGGAGAAAGTTGTCTTGAAAGCTAAATTTACGACGTGGAATCGGCGAGTCTGTGGACAAATGGTGAGAACAATGACGGCAAGAATGATTTCGCAAAACCGTGAGCCGCGAAAAAGAGCATTTTAGAGGTTGAGGAACCCACGTCCTGCGGCTCAGGAGTTTGGTTCGTGTCTGCTACAGGACAAACGACCGAGCACTACTTAGCCGGAATGGGAGGAAGAGGTCCGTCGGGAGTAGTGGGCTCAAGGTAACTGAAGGGGATGACGACCTGAGTCGAAGAAGACGAAAAACCTGCAAGAGTGTGGTCCTTGGACAATAAACGTGATACGCGACGGGCTAGATTTCTACCGGAAGTGCGAGGCAGTTCCCTAGGTGGGGCTATAGGTGCCACATCATCATTAGTGCCTGAGAAATCAATAGGTCCAAAGGCAAGTTTCGGGGCGGGCAAGAAAAGTTTTGCCGGAGAAGGTTGTTTTTCCGATAGTAGAATAATTAGACCCTGTGGAACTTTTGCGAAGGCGACGTTAGAAATCGACTCGTAGAAATACCACTAATGAAGCGGTTTCGAGCAAGCGAGCGGGGCCGGCAGGAATTCCTTTGCCTTCAATTTCTCTACTTGTCTGTATGGAAACGGTATGCGAGGATCCCTTTAGAAGCGAGGGAGCCGCAGTCCCCGTGGAGCAGCGAAGTTCTTTAAATAGTCACGCTTTCAAAGGTCTAAAGAGCCTGGCAATCCAGGTAGAGCTTCAATTA
>JAUELO010015558.1:0-11278 GCA_032357855.1 Amphibolips quercusostensackenii
ACGACGCCTACACAAGGCCCTCGGGGCCTCAGTAGTCCTTGCGCCCTGTCTACGGACAGGTCTTTCTGTATCTTTCGGCCAATAAAGAAAAGTATTCTTATATTTAATATAAACAAGTGTAATTCACTAGACCGTCACATCCCATCATTAAAATTAAATGGAGCGAGTCAATGAAACTTTCGATGACTCCTATCGAGTTTTTATAAGACAGTGTTGCAAAATTGAAATAAAATTATTTTGAGGTTTTATTTTATAATGCTGTTGTTATTCACATAGACTTACGCTTAAGTTATTATTTATTTTTACACAGCTACACGAACATTGCACAGATTGACATATATTATTGCATGCTTTTTACCCTACGAAAAACTGCAAGAAATTCTGTTGTGTGATTCGAACAATCTAACACCTATTGTCTATTATGCATCGAACGCAATTTATTCCTAACAACTAAACACCACGGCTAACCTAAAACATGGAATATTTTGCACAAATCTCAGTAAAGAGCCAAAGCACGACACTGCAGGGCCGTGTCAAAAATACCTAGCCCCTGTTTCAATGCATAAAAATTAAATTTCATGAAATAAAATCTCTTTTTATGTTGAAAGCTTTCAACCTTCATTAACGCTCGTGATATCAAATTAGCCAATCTGAAACAATTTGAATTTTAGTGTCATATATCATTTTCAGGTTATCAATTTTAAACAGCCCTATGCATCAACCCCACTTTTCTGATTTTCTTAGCGTCCGGTCGGTGAACTAATCCGACAGTTGGCCCTCCGATCAGACAAGCTGACATTTGTATTGTGATACATGCGCGAAGATTATTAATAACTAAATTAATTAATTTTAGCGTAAAAATTCATTTAAAAAAATTAAAGAATGTGCAGTGCAATAAAGATTTTATTTTTTTTCATAAGTATGTGCTAGATTACCATATAATTGTGAAAATCGTGGGATATAAGTGTATAGCTCCTGGTTACAGCTCAGGCTACGACAGTCAACTAAATTTAAACATTAAATGTTAAAATTTTAATTCTTCTTTTAGAAAAATTTTTTATTTGTAAGTAAAATTGTTGATTTTTTTCATAAATAACTCATTCAGGAAAAATTCAAGTAAGTTCAAGAGACATTTTTAAGTTTTGAAATGATATAAACATAATTTGAAATTTGAAAAGATTTTAAAAAATTATCAAATCAAAATGTAGAATTTTGAAGATTTTAAAATACAATTTCGAAGTTTTTTAAGGATTTTAAAATGTTTTAAAATAGTAAACATTTTCTCTAAGATTCATGGGAAAATTCCTAATGACTTTTTATTCTGAAAATTTAATTTAAATAGAATAATAAAAAAGATTTCACCAGATACCTAATATTGTCAAAAAATAATTTTTAACTTTCTAAGTGATTTTTCTTTTAATTTTTCAGGATTTAATAAGTGATTGAAAAAAATAGAATCCTTAAATAAAATACTTAAAACTTGTAAAAGAATTGCAAAAATAATTACTAATTAGAAAAGATTGCAAAAAATTTTAAACAAAATGCACATTTTTTAACATTTTGAAATAAAATTTTGAATCTGTTTCAGAATTTTGGGAGGTTTTAAGACAATAAAAAATTTTTTCTAAGCTTCCTGGGAAAATTTAAAATGATTTTTTATTTTGAAACATTTTTTTCAACAGATTATTAAAAAAGATTTGCAAAGATATTTAAAATTGTATTGAAAAAATAATTTGGAACATTCTAAGTGATTTTTGTTAATTTACTAGGATTTAATAAAAGTTTAAGAAAAAGGTAGAATCATTTTTTTTAAGTGCTTAGAACTTTTCAACGAATTTAAAAAATAATTAAAAGTTTGAAAGCTTTCCGAATAATCAAAAACAAAATGCAGATTTTTTAACATTTTTGAATAAAATTTTAAACCTGTTTCAGGATATTAAGCGGTTTTAAGATCATGCAAACTTCTTCTCAAGATTCCTGGAAAAATTTTTAATGACTTTTCATTCTAAAAAATAAATTCAAACAGATTATTGAAAAAGTTTCAAAAGATATCAAAACTTGTCAAAAAATAATGTGGAACATTCTAAGTGATTTTTTCCAGTTTCCCAGGATTTAATAAAAGTTAAGAAGAAATTAGAATCATTTTAAAAAATACTTAGAATTTTTCAACAAAGTTAAAAAATAATTGAAAGTTTGAAAACTTTCCAAATCATTAAATACAAAATGTAAGTTTTTAAATATTTTCAAGTAAAATGACTTTTCATTTTAAAAATGACTTTTAACAGATTATTAAAAAAGTTTCGAAAGTATAAAAAATTGTCAAAAAATAATTTGGAACATTTTAAGTGATTTTTTTTTCACTTTCCCAGGATTTAATAGAAATTTTAGAAAAAATTAGAATCATTAAAAAAAATACTAAGAATTTTTCAACGAATTTCAAAAATAATTAAAAGTTTGAAAACTTTCCAAATAACTAAAAAAAAATTTAGATGTTTAACATTTTGAAATAAAATTTTGAACCTGTGTAAGGATATTGAAAGGTTTTAAGACAATACAAAATTTCCTAAGATTCCTGGGGAAATTTTAAATGATTTTTTATTTTAAAACATTATTTTTAACAGATTATTGAAAAAGATTCGCAAGGATTTTCAAAATTGTATACAAAAAAAATTTGGAACATTCTAAGTGATTCTTGTTAATTTACTAGGATTTAATTGAAGTTTTGGAAAAAATTAGAATCATTTTTAAAAAATGCTTAGAATTTTTTAACGAATATCAAAAATAATTAAAAGTTTGAAAACTTTCCAAATTATTAGGAACAAAATGTAGATTTTTAGCATTTGGAAATAAAATTTTGAACCTGTTTTAGGATATTGAGAGATTTCAAGATAATGCAAACTTTTTCTGAGGATTCCTGGCAAAATTATAAATGACTTTTCATTTCAAAAAATTACTTTCAACAGATTTTGAAAGAAGTTTCAAAAGATATCAAAAATTGTCAAAAAATGATTTGGAACATTTTAAGTGATTTTTTCCATTTTTTGCAGGATTTTGGGAAGTTTTAAGACAATACAAAATTTTTCCTAAGATTCCTGGGAAAATTTTTAATGATTTTTGATTTTGAAACATCACTTTGTACAGATTATTGAAAAAGATTCGCAAAGATACTCAAAATTGTGTACAAAAATAATTTTGAACATTCTAAGTGATTCTTGTTAATTTACTAGGATTTAATTAAAGTTTTAGAAAAAATTAGAATCATTTTAAAAAAATGCTTAGAATTTTTCAACAAATATCAAAAATAATTAAAAGTTTGAAAACTTCCCAAATTATTAAAAACAAAATATAGATTTTTTATCATTTTAAAATAAAATTTTGAACCAGTTTTAGGATATTGAGAGGTTTTAAGATAATGCAAACTTTTTCTCAAGATTCCTGAAGAAGTTTTTAATGACTTTTCATTTTAAAAAATGACTTTTAACAGATTGTTAAAAAAGTTTCAAAAGATATCCTAAAATTGTCGAAAAATAATTTGGAACATTTTAAGTGATTTTTTTCATTTCCCCAGTATTTAATAAAAGTTTCAGAAAAAAATAAAATCATTTTTAAAAGTACTTAGAATTTTTGAACGATTTCAGAAATAATTAAAAATTTGAAAACATTGAAAACATTTTGAAATAAAATTTTTAATCTGTTTCAGGATTTTCGGAGGTTTTAAGACATTACAAAATTTTTCCTAAGATTCCTAGGAAAATTTAAAATAATTTTTTATTTTGAAAAATTACTTTTAACAGGTTATTAAAAAAGATTTGCAAAGTTATTCAAAATTATATACAAAAATAATTGGGAACATTTCAAGTGATTTTTGTTGATTTTCTAGGAATTAATAAAAGTTTTAGAAAAAATTAGAATCATTTTAAAAAAATGCTTAAAATTTTCCAACGAATTTCAAACATAACTAAAAGTTTGAAAACTTTCCTAATAATTAAAAACAAAGTGTAGATTTTTAAATATTTTTAAATACATTTTGTACCTGTTTCAGGATATTTAAAGGTTTTAAGATGATGCAAACTTTTCCTCAAGATTCCTAGAAAAATTTTTGATGACTTCATTTTGAAAAATGACTTTTAACAGATTACTAAAAAAGTTTTAAAAGATATCAGAAATTGTCAAAAAAATAATTTGGAACATTTTAAGTGATTTTTTTCAGTTTCCCAGGATATAATAAAAGTTTTAGAAAAAATTAGAATCATTAAAAAAAAGTACTTCGTATTTTTTAACGACTCTCAAAAATAATTAAAAGTTTAAAAACTTTTTGAATAATTAAAAAGAAAATATAGTTTTTCACATTTTAAAATCAATTTTTTAATCTGTTTGAGGATATCGTGGATTCATATATTTTTTTACATCTTTGAATAGTACAATTTATAAAAGTTTAACCATTATTTATTTATTCAGCGTTCAGATTTTAAAAATATTTGGGAAAAACTTTAAACTTTCAAATCCCGATAATTATTTAATAAAAACAATAAAATAAATCATAATAGAACATAAACTTTTAAATTTCAGAATTGTGTAATCCAAATATTTAATTTTTCCCACCATTCAGCTGCTTGCTTTCGTTACAATTTTATAATTATTGATTACTGTTACACTTAGTATGCACCGGGCTGATTTTAAATCACCAATGTTATCACTATTTAAATCCGCGCTCATTTGTTCATTACCGGTGACCGCGACTACATTCAGACTTATACATGCACCACTTCACATGAGCGCCACTACGTGTTAACACAAGCGTCCAATGTCACTGTATATTGTGCATATATAAAAACTTAGAAGACAGTCAACGAATTCTTCGACAACTTGTAAATCAGTTATTCACTTATGTGGTAAAGATTTATTTTATTTCAAATCTGTTGGAATCCGGTGGACTTTTTATACAAAATTGAATGCTTGTCTAGAAATTTGTCAAAATCTGCTGAATAAAAATTCGAGAATTGATGTTCTAAAATTGTGTTCTAATAATTCTATGACTTTTTTCACTTTTTCAATAAATGCTGTGGTTCTTTAGTAGAAATTAGATGAGTTTCTAAAAAAGAATGCTAGTCAAGTAAAGTTTCGACAACTTATTTTTTCCGTGCACTTCCACCCGATAAAGCGAATGACATACGACGCAGGACGGCCAACATTTTACGCCAAGCCCAACATTCTTTCTCAAACTTGAAAAAACAAGAAGAAACAGCAATTAAAGAACTTAATCAGAACAAAGACATCATAATATTACCTGCAGAAGAAGGCAACACAACAGTAATAATGAATAAACAAGACTATAACAACAAAATCATGGACTTTCTAGCTGACGATAAATACAAGAAACTTAAAAAAGACGCTAAAAACAATAGTCAGCAAAGCAAAAGCCCTTCTAAATAAATCTAAACTTGACAACAAAACAATATCTAAATTAATACCTAATAATCCCATCTCTCCAAAACTTTACGGACTTCCAAAAATCTACAAAAATAACATTCCAATCGGATCGATCGTCAGCGCAATGAAGTAACCGACTTGCAACCTAGAGTATATAAAATCCCTTGCTCTTGTGGCAAAGTCCACATTAGAGAAACCGGAAGAGCGGTGAACAAACGTATAAAGGAACATGAAAGTAAAGTCAGGCTAAAATACTTCACGCAATTAGCACTAGCTAAGCATCATATCGAAACCAGACATAGTATTTTATTTGACAAAATTACCATCGTTGCACAAAAACATGTCATATTTTTCCAAGAAAACATAGAGAAGCAATTTAAATCTTAAAACATCCTGATAACATCAATAGCGACAATGGATTTGTATGTACTAATCTGATTTGGCTTCCCGTTCTCCCGTTTTTTTTTATAATTTTTTTTAAAGACTTCATTGCTCAATCTGGTTCAACCAGCTTCCATAATGGGCGCTGTGGCCAATAAAAGTCATTGTGGAGAGCACATATATAAGAACAAAATAACCTGAAACTGCAGTTTCAGGTTAGCCCTGAAGAATTGAACTGCAACGTTCACGAAACATTAAAAAAATTCGTATTTTTGCACACGACTGAAACCCGAAAAAAACTTTCATCATAATAAATCATCGTGAAAGCATTAAATCTATTATCAATATATTGACTGTTTAGATTACCAGATATTTGTAGGATTTTTGAATGACTTTCAATCACAAGAAATAGTCTATTTTAGTCTTACATTTTCTTTAATTAAATTATTGTGTGCAAAATTTTTTTCACATGCAGTCCACATGTACTACTTTAAAGTTCTTTGAAATTGGGTGACTGTAGCCTACGGGGATATTCTTGATGTCATGTTTGTTTAACGCAAAACCACGCTGTTATCCATCTTTATTTTCGCTCGTTGCAGAACGGAAAAAGCTCTTGTATATATATTTTTAAGAATTTTATTCTCACTCTTAAATATTGCCATGACTTCCTCAGTAGACGTTGCTAAAACATATCGATTTTCGGTTGGCATGGGCGCAGGGATACCACGTGCTGCTTTCAATTCAAGTGGTTTATTGGGAGGAAAAGTGTATCTGCGAGTTCCGAATACCACGTGCGCATTCGTGTTGGAAATTAACCTAATAAATCTAAGTTTTTCAAGTTTAAATTCGAGTACGAAAAAATCGCGATGCCTGGCAGAAGAAGACTTGCACCTGGTACGCAGAGAAGGCTCGGCAAAAGAAGGAGAACTGACGGGAGCATGTTGTCTGCCAGGAGAAAGAGAACTGTCAGGAGGAGTGCCAGAACAAAGACAATCAGGAAAAGGGTCGTCATCAGGTAGGCACTCAACCTGTGAACTCAATTCTGGAATAAGAAGCAGTGTACTCATTTGTCCCTGAAGTACTTAATTCCATATTAGTATTTAATATATGCAACTCCTAAATGGAAATTTAGAAAAGACTGACAGCACTTGAGGTGTTGATTGCAGAACTAACGGTTACATTATCTATGTAAGGAGATAGACTACGTGTAAAAGTTGAAGGCAATACTTGTACTAGATACAGAGCTTGCTGATATATGGGCACACGTAACTTTATTTCTCCACTTGACTGTTTTTAGTTGAGAATTATGGAACTAAATAAAGCAAAGAGTGCTCAAGTGTGCTGTGTAGTGAATGGTAAAAACACAATAAAATACTTCTCACTCGAAACGCAAGTATATTGTTTTTAGATTTCAGAATTATTTTATCAATAACAATTCATTAAATCGTACGCTTCCCCGAAAATCCATATAACGCAGATGTCCGGTTATCCATCGCTATATTCCTGAAACTCAAAGACCGGCACGCTATTTACTATGCTTAGAAGCATAGTACAAACTATCAATTTCGCATATCTTCGCAATGTTATTTTCACCCATTTTTCATCAAAGAAATTTGGTTGGTTTCGTGATGACTTCACGTTGAATCGGTTTTCATAAATGAGGACAGACAATTTTTTTTCGTGATCATTTCATATTGAATACGTTACTCTTGCAATAAATTTTTTCGAATCGCCGCATGAAACTTAAACTTTATAATTCTCATTATCATCGTAAGCATGGAATTACAGATCGAATGATTCTTGCCACTTCCTTATGTAAATATTTTATTTGAAAGTGTACTTATAGTGAATCGTAATAAATGATTATACAGCACCGTGTCATACCAGGTGTAACACCAGAAACAAGTATCTATTTATTGTAGTTTTTATAGCGTCCAATAAAATTTATATCTTGAAAAAAATATTGAATCACCTCTTTATTGAAATTATCACATATGTTTAGATTTTGAGCCGAATTTACATTACAAAAAATATTATAGTCTACTTTCACATTTTCCTATACTAAAATAGGCTGTGGAAGAGTTTATTTTACACGTTGTTTACATATACGTGCCTATGTAAGTTTCTTCGTTTTAGATTGGTATGATTTGTATGGTCTGGAGAATAAGAAGGGGCCCAGCAAAAAACGTCAGGAACAAGACCACAGCCGGAAAAAACTTTCGAGGAAGGGGGGGTATATGCATTGGCTCACACTTATTATGAAAGTTGGAAAGGGGGGTTTTAAATTCGTTTTTGCAGAGTTTACAGTCAGTATTATATTCATTGAATTAAAAATATAATATTCAACAATATTCGATATTTAGATATACGTTTTTCCTTATTCATTAAAATGTATCAAATTGTATTGGAATTCAACCTAAATGTAATAATATTGTTTTGCGGTGCATAGACATTAGAGTCTGAGAGTGGAAAAATTTATCTCTGCTTCTTGTTGACATTTTATTTTCTAAAGTTGAAGCCCCGCTCATAGACAGTACTATTATAAAAGCTTTCTATAAACTTCAAAGGCATCTATTTCTAAGTTGAAATCATTTTTGCAACATGCACATGGAATCAAAATATATAGAGAAGAGAAAGTTGATTTGTGATCTTCGAACTTCAAAGTGAAGCTGATTGTTAAAGTCATTAATAGTAGAATCATAAGGATTATCCTAAAATAAAATTTCGTTTCGTTGTTACTATGATTTGATTTATGCTGCTGTCGATTGGCCATTCGTGGTATTCTTGCTTTCTCATTTACATTTTTGAGTGAATCTTGTGCAGTTTTGAAAATCACTGCAAATCTTCTATCGACATTTGCGCAAATGTCTTCTAAAGACTCTGTAATTATCCCGACGTGTTGTAAAGCGGTTACGTAATCGCACGTAGAAGATAGCAGCAGCTTACAGAATGTTAATGTGTAGGAAAAAAGCATAGCCATATAATATAAACTTACAACGGAATCGCTGGAAATAATGGATCTTAAATAAGATGTCGCCCTTGATAAATTTGCAGAATCCGTATCAAAACTTATTTCTTCTAGTGCATCAACTATAGCTTGATAAATTTCTTCCAATCTTATCAACCCATCGTTCTTCGAGCAATGAGTTTGCTTTGCAGAGGACTTAAAGAAATTCTCAACAGATTTGATCACACCAATAATGTTTCGAGCTGACTGAATTTTACAAGAATGACACAGAGCCAAATTTAACGAATGTGAGCAGCAATGTACATAGAGGCTTCTGGATAAGAAGAATCTTGACGCCGTTTACAAAACGGGGGCAATATTCGCAATTTAGCACACAATTGAAACCCGAAATACGTTCTGTTATCAAAAAAAGCATCGTGAAAGAATTGAATTTATTATTAAAGCAGTCTACAGGGAGGGTTTACTTACTGAAACTAACACTTTCAGTAAGCTCAGGTCTTCTTATTGTATTTTCATTTCGGACTTTTGTGACAATCGTGTAATCGCAAAGTGGCTGAAGTCTTTTTTCTTGTAGCATATGACTCTCCATGAGCCCAGTTACCCATTGATGAAGAGCTACATTCGCATGATGAGGACGTCAGAGGACCTGCTTCTCCACCCTTACCAGACGCCGATACTGGGGTTCCTAATCCCTGCATCGTAAAACACTTCTCATCTGTGCCTGCCTTGAAGGCATAAACGCGGTTCACCAAGGTACTCAGCCAGTATGGATCCGCTGCCCACCGTCACCACGCCCACGTGCAGGTGGCCTGCATACAGACACAGGCGAAAAATGCTAGAAAGGAGAAATGCTGAACCTTGGGACAGCGATAGCTACTTTCAGATATGTATTTAACGCCCCCTTAACCAAATTCTGTTAAAATTTATCTCATTAAAGAAAATTATAAAACAATATTCATACATTTGACCTGAGTGACATACTTGACCAATGATCAAACATTGCCTTTTTTGTTCAAACGAAAATAAATCTTGCAATATAATTTTGATAGTTCGAAGTTTGACGCAGACATCAAAAGGTTATACTTTTTTCTTTAGAATGTATTATTCTGAGTCGGTTTTTTCTTTAAAAAAAATTTGAGGGTAAACTTATTAGTCAAAATGGTCTCCACTTTAAACGGACAAAAAAAAGCTGGATTTGAGATATTATTTCATGTTATGTTTGACGATTTAAAGTTTGCAAATAGATAGTGCTGCCGTCAAGTCAGATGACAAAACGGGGCTAGAAGAAACCTCGAATATGAGTTTTGAGCTCAGGTTCCTTTTTCCAACTAAAAAATGAGGAAGTTTGGGATCTTGGAGGTACTCTTCGAGCTTAGGTTCGACGATTTTGAGGTTATAAATTCTCACCTAATTAGGTCGTAAAATTGCCTGATTAGACTAAACGTCCTCTAAAACTTATCAATATGTTTTTGGTTCGATTTTGTACAAGCATAATGGGCCATTTTAGCGATTTTGAGGTGTTGTTTTAGGTTAGGGTCATACAAAGAACCGTTGGGTCGATTCTGATGGCGGATTCAGATTTAGCGTGTTAAAAAACATAGAAATATACATGTCTTGTCCCCAGATCAAGATGCTTTTCTTTTTTTGTGTGGCTGTGTTATGAATAACAGCGTAAGACAGATAGTACGTGGAATTTTTGAACACTAAGAAATACGTAAAGATGATACAACATCGCCCCCACGTTTCTTAAAAGTATACGAATTTAAAGACAAGTTCTGCTAATTATTCCACTTATTTTTATTACAATCTGGCTTTTTAATTTTAATGATTTTAACGTTAACTGTGAAATCAATTGTAAACCCCTATTTTAAAGATTCTGAAAATATCCTTAGTTTTTTTCAACGATATTTGTGTCTGGTTCAGGGATGAATATCGTTGGCTCAGCTGTATTTTTTCCCGTGTGTTAACACAATTTTTATATATATGAGATTTACAGGTGTTACCTGCACGGAGTCGATAAAGATAAAACGAAGGGTAGAATCTAATATTTTAGAGATAAGGATTAAAAAAATCACTTCAAAGTTTTTCCTGCAAGTTTTTTGTTTAGTCATGCTGCATTTCTACTTAGGATAAAACTTAAGAATAATCATTCTAGCTATTCATAATCCGGACCAAAATTGTTAATTTTATACTTACCATTATGTGTGTATAGGTAAAAAGCAAATTATGAACAATTATTACAAATAACAGTAAATAATGATCACTAGTTTTGTGTGATTCATTTTATACAATTTTCTGTAACGATCCATATCAATTTGTCATATAATAAAATGGGAGTATATTTCAAAACGCTGATGTCAGAATCAACTGAACAAGCTTTAGTAACTTGCGAAGTTCATATTCAGGCCTGATACATTTCTTGATCTCCTAAGGTTAAAATTTTCGTACTCCCCTGTATTACCATCATTAAAAAAAGAAAAAAAAATATATATATATATA
>JAUELO010015573.1:0-11278 GCA_032357855.1 Amphibolips quercusostensackenii
TGGGTGGAACGACCCCACAATTAGGGAAATTAATTAGGTTAGGTAAATTGGCGGCTAGCAATTACCTTCTCGATTCGCTTGTAGCTCCCATCAACCTGCTTTGATTACCTCACACAACAAAAAATGGCGCTTAACATTGTCCTTAATTGCCCTATTAATTTCTCAACGTGATCGAAATTGAGCTCCGATGTAAATATATATGGGAATTTTCACAAAATTATGTTTCTTCCGGGAGATAGCCGAAGTAATTTCTTAGCAACACACCAAACCTTTCTTCGGAAATTATATTATAACAATAAAATTACCATATTTTTTGTAAATTCTTTTCCCTCGCCTCTCTCGTGAAACAATTTTTAACAAAGTATTTTTGTCCCCCCCCCCCCGTCCGCCTATGTTGAATGATTTTTCTAACTAGTTATAAAATGATCCAATTAAAATAATTTATTTAAGAGAACTTATTGAAGAACTTCAATCAAATTTATGAGGGAATGCATTACTCCTGCACACATAAATTCTACGGAATCGTTTTTTCTACACAGTTGTCATAATAAACTTTATGCTCAATTAGTTTTTTTATAAATTACTAGAAAAAACCTAATAAAAACGACATCTTCTAGACTATTAGTTAACATTTATTTAAAAACGAATCGATTACGTTTCGGAACCAAAGCTGGCTTCCCTCATCAGATCTATATGAAAAACGTATTAAAATTGTAAGATTAAAAACAATAAATATATAATACAATGTGCAAATAGAAAATTTGACTGATAAAATAATTAAGAAATAATTGCATACCTAAAGAAAGATTTGTAATCATGTGTGTTTGTAGTAAATTATTGTTTAAAATTATGGTAAAAAAGGCAAAAAAATTGTCTGCGTCAGTAACAAATGTAGGATCACCCTTATTTCACCCTTATTCTATTTTATAAAATCAGAATAACTGTGGTGTTTTTTCGTTAAATATTGACTTATAGCCTTATGATATTTTTCATTCAATCTGATGTTATTTTTGTGTTTCTTGACTCTGATTCTTAGCGGACGTGTCGATTGGACAACATAAGCTTTTCCACAACTACAAGAAATTTCGTATATCACATTACATTGGTCTAAAGTGTCAAGTCTGTCTTTCCCTAATTTTACAAATTGTTTAGTTTATTGTTAATTCTAAAAACAGTTCAAATATTGTTCGTGTTATTTAAAAGTCTTTTTTGTTATGTGAAGCTTGGCCAAGACAGGAAATTGAGATAACTGATTTAGGATTTATAGTCATTGTTGATGTTGTCAATGTTGATATCGTTTGTGTTTTTAGTCTTTTTTCTGCAGTTCGATTGATCTTTTATCAATGTGCTAGTCAATGATTTGATTTTGATAATTATTACAAAAAAATAATTTTTAAAGAGTTTTAAATTTTCTGAGTGAAAAGAAACGTCTCCTAAAAGAATGGTAGAATCAACAAGGTTTTTGGTTATGCCAATTTTATGCTGCATAGAATTGTTAGAAAAAAAGTTCAAATATCTTCCTGATCAAGTTTTTTTGCGAAACACATTTGTTATTGTTCTATCGTTTTTAGGTCTCAATTATTCTCAATTTAAAAAACCAATTAAATTGTTTTCTTGTTCTTCGACTGTAAATTTAAATCTGTTGTGATGTGAATTAAAAAGTGAAACGATTAATTCTATTTTATTTCAAGGAATAATTAAAAAAAAGTCATCAACATAGCGTACATAAATTGGAATGTCAAAATTGATTCGATTGAATAATTCTGTTTCTAAATCTTGCATGACAATTTCTGATAGAATAGCTAAAATCGGTGATCCCATAGGCATACTATGTGTTTGCTCGTAAAAGCTATTCTCAAATTTAAGAAAGGTGTTATTCATGAGAAAAGTAATACCCTCCTTATAATTTTTATCTAATAATTTTGGATTTTTTCTTCAAATTCAATTGTATATATTTTTTATTATAAGGATAAGATGGCAGGTAATCAGGAATAATTTTGCTAAATATCTTGGCTAAATATCTTGGCTAAATATCTTGGCTAAATAGTAAGCAGGAGTGCTTATGGAAGAAACAACGGGTCTGAGAGGACAGTTTCGTTTGTACATTTTTGAATGTCCATAAATTCTAGCAATGTGAGTATTCACTGTGAGTGAATCTGCTTTTTTCGTGATAGGATCAAGGAAAGTACTTATCCTTCAACCATCAACATTTTATATATGTCCATTTGTAAAAAGTTTAAGGGATTATAATTGATTTTTTATATGTTTTGGAATCATCTAACAAAATATTCATTTAATTAGTGTAATCTATGCGACACATCACTGCGGTTACGTTACCTTTATCGGCTTTTGTTACTAGAATCTTTTCCTTGATCTTACTTATAAAACTATTCGTTACGCTCATTTTATTTGCAATAATTCTGTCGATACCAGAAATTCGTTGGAATTTCTTTAAATAATTAGAAGCTAATAATAAGACTTTTCCTCTAAGATGATCTCTGCAATAATCCAGAATCTTATCTACGTTTGATTCTTAATCTTTCACAATCTCAAAAATGTGGTTTGGTTTATTCAAAATAAATTTTGTACTAAAGTTTTTACTTAGCCTTACATTGTCAGTTACTTGTCCTGGAACATTTAAGCTGGAAATATCCACAAACCATGGATCGTTGTTGTTATAATCAACATCAACATCAGTTTTATGTTTGTTTACAGTAATATCTGTATGTTGCTTATGTCTAAATGTATCAATTTTTTTTAAATCTATTGCTTAAACTTTTGTGTTTTTTTTTATTTTATTCGAATTGCATTGGTGTTCGACAATTCCTTTAAGTAAAAAAAATGGTATCAAGAGTTTTACTTTAGTTAACATTTTTTCCATGTGGTTAGTTATAAATTCTAAATGATCCTGAATATTTCTAATTTTTATTTTTATAATTTGGTATTGTTAGTCAACTAAAACTGAATCTAATTTTTTCTTACAAGAAATGCTCCGAAGATGTAGCTTACCCATGTGTACGGTAACATTCAGAATGTGATGTGGAAAAGGTCTTGTCTTCTGAATCCTAACAGGAAATCTTGTCTTGCCGATATTTCTCTCATTTCGTTGTTCATGTTTATCTAATCTCTTACAGTAAAAACGGCCTTATGGCCAAAGTTTTAAAAAATGTAACGTAGAAAATTTTAAAAACAATGATGATTTAAGGACGCAATATTCGTCAATGCGTGTAAATTTTAAATGATAAGAAGAATATCATTTTCTTTTTTTGCGCCTGGGAGAATTTATAATTCATAAATTAGGAAAGAGAACCTAATTAAAACGGCGTCTTTCAGACTGTTAGTTGAAATTGATTTTAAAACGAATCGATTACGTTTCGGAAACAAAGCTCACTTCTCTGATCAGATCTACATAAAAACGTATTAAAATTATAAAATTGAAAACAATAAATATATAGCAATTAATTTTGAATATAAAAATAAGAATACCTTATAATTTTCAAAAGATGTACTGTCCGAAAATTTTCTTTTTGTGTGAGTTCCATACTTCCAAGAAAGTTTTGTAAGTAAAACTAGAAAACATATAATAGGTTAGGTTAGAAATTACATTAAAAGTGTGAACGGAGTGCGAATAGAAAATTCAACTAATAGAATAATTAAGATTAAATTCCATACCTGAAGAAAGATTTATCATCATGTATTTTTGTAGTGAACTGTTATCTAAAATTATGGTCAAAAAGGCAAAAAAATTGTCCGAGTAGACGGAGCAAGTATGCCCCGTCTACATCTTGCAAACTTTGTGAAACACACAATTAGAAAATGCAAAAAAATTATTTTAATGACATATTTCAAACTGTGAGATTAAAAACACAATAGATCAAATCTCTTACTTATGAGTGAATTATACTTTACAAATTTTTTGTATCAGAGGCTTTGAACCAAAATAGATTAAAGTATGCAAAAAGAGCATTTTGTATTGTGAAGTTTGAATTTCAAAAAGAAAAAATTATTTTTAGTCTGAAAAAATTAGAAATATCAGAATTAATAAATCATGGTTAAAAAATATTTCAAATAAGGAAATTCCGAATGAGATTGCTAAAAGTATCGCATCAGGTAAAAGATTTGGTATACTATACAGTTCTGAAGAAATTCCTAATAAGAATATAATAGCATTAATAGTGAATCATAATAAAACAATAAAGTTACAAATATTAACTCACCTGGTAATGTAGCTAATTGTCAGAATAAAAATAAATATTTAATTTGTTTAAACCAGATAAAGGTATTGTAACTATAGCTGCGAATTGAACTGATTATAATATTAGTGTAGAAATTCCGTTAAAAAACAGATCTCTCGACAAAAATGTTAATAGAACTTTGGTTCCTTCCGTTGAAACTAAAGTTAATAACATGCTTCAAATATGGGAAAACAGAACCGAAATCAATGGTTAATTGATATATTGTTTAAAAACACGTGGTTCAATAATAGCTAAAGCTTACGCTCTTCCTAAGATTTACAAACTGACTTTGAAATGAAGACTTAGAGTGTCTTCCATTGGATCACCAAATTATAATTTAGCGTCCTCTTTGTGTGAAGTTTTAAAACCTACTTTACCAAAAAATACTCATTTTATTAAAGATTGTTGGAAATTAAGGAAAAAATTCGAGATGTTGAAATTTTAAGCAATCACTCTATAGTATGATTAGATGTGGTTTCCATGTTTCACAGCATACCATTAGGTTTAGCTTCAACTTCTGTAAAACAGAAATTAATAAATAATAAAAATTACACGAAAATTCCAATAGATAAAATGTTAATTGCAGTAAAAATGGTGTTTGATAACACAATTTTTTCTTTTAATAATAATGTCTACAGGCAAGTAACTGGTTGTCCAGTGCGGTCTTCTTTGTCACCAATAATATCTGATATAGTACTTGAAGTTGTCCAAGGAAGGGCTTTAATCTATTTAAATTTCAAATTTGTTGTTTATAAAAGGTTTGTTGACGATATTTTTACTATAATTTCCACTGGCAAAATTATTGAGTTTGTTGACATTTTCGATAGTATTGAAGACTCCATTTAATTTACTTTTGAAAATGAGAAAAATAATAGTTAATTTTTTTAGGTTTATCTATAATCAAAACTGTAAATGAATGTTTGATAAGGAATCGTTCTAAAAAATATACGTCATCTGGTCAATATCTTAATTATAAGTCTCATAATCCCCTTTCACAAAAGATTGGTTCGATTAAAAACATAATTAACAGATGCATTAAATTGAGTCAATTAAATGATTATTCTCTACCTTTTATTAAGAGTGCTATGAAAGAAAAAATTTATGAAATACATTATTGCTCTAATAATAATGAAAAAAAAATGGTTAGATATTCACAATATGAATAATAAAGTCTTAACTCTGTCTTACATTCATGGATTATATGAGAGAATTACAGGTTCTCTTGAAAAATTTAACATTAATGTTTATTTTAAAAATAGCCACAAATTAGAAAATTGTTTTATTAATAAAAAAGACAAGTATGCAAAAAAATTTATCTATGTAGCTTACATGATTAAATGCAATTGTTGCACCAAAGTTTGTATGATAATAAATATAATAAAATTGGACTTTCGCAACACGCTCGGCTTGATCACTATTCTTCTTTTTCTTAGTTTTGATGAATTATTTACATTCTTCCAAATATTTTCTGTAGAAAAATAATCATCAAAAACCTAATTTTTTACATTTTTTTTCATTACTAGCACATACGTTTAACTATTTAATATAGGTTGTGCATTTTTCTAGATTTTTCTATTGTAAATAAATTCTTTGTAATATTATTAAAATATAAGAAAATCCCCAGAAATCCTGTATAGTCTAATAAAATTTGATAATAATGCTAAAAGTCTTTTGAAGTCTATTGACATTTTTAAAAAATCCTGCAAATTCCTTGGAATCTTTCAAAATGCCCCAAAAACTTTCCAATGATTTTAAATTGATTTCATTTCTTAATATCTATTAAAATATTTTTCAATATTTAAAAAACTCCTAAAATCTTTCAAATCTTTCAATGCTTGTAAATAAATTCTTTAAAATTTTATTAAAATATCACAAAAAGTCCTTTGAGATCATGAAAATTAATTAAAATACCTTTTTGAGAACCTTTAAAATTCTCTAAAATTGATCAAATCTTCCGAAATCTGATAAAATTCTGTAAAATCCATTAAAATACATCGCAAATCCTTTGAAATATTTGGAAATCTTGGAAATCGTCTACTATTGCTTAGAATCTTTTTGAATATTTCCAAAGCTTTATCATCTTTAGAAATACATCCAGATATTTGAGAATCTCTTTATTTTTTTGAAATCTTAAAAAATCCCTTAATTATTTTTAATAGATTCTTGAAAATATTAATAAAATATTATAAAAACTCCTTAAATCTCGTGAAGTTACCTGAAATTTATTGATATTCCTTGAAATTTTTGTTATCGTTTGATGCTACCTCGAAATCCTTTGAAATACTCTTAAATATTTCCAATCCTTTAAAATTCCTTAAAAATTCAATGGAATTCCTTTTTTGAAATTTATTAAATTTCTTTTTGAGAGCCTTTAAAATCCTTTAAAATTACTGGGATCCTCAGATATCTAATAAAAGCACGTGAATTTCGTTGAAATTTTTTAAAAATCCCTTTTAATATTTGTAAATCTTGAAAAACCTTCGGATATTCTTTCGAATTTTTTCAAATATTTTAATTTTTTTAATCTTTGTGAAATCCTTAGAATATTTAAGAATCTTTCCAAATTCTTAAAATACTTTAAAATCCTTGATTTTTTGTAAAGAAATTGTCCTCCATTTCATTAAATATTATGAAATCCCTTAAAATTAAACTAAAATTGAAGAAAATTGTAAATCTTCTAAAATTCTTTGGAATCTTTTGAAATATCCTAAAGTCCTTAAAGTTCTTTCAAATGATCTAAATCCATTAAAATATTTCTAAATACCTTAAAATATTTTTAAATCTTCAAACATAACTGTCAAATTACATTAAAATTGCAAATTTGAAAATTCTCTAAAGTTCTTTATTGTCTTTCCAAATGTCCTTAAGTCTTTAAATTCTTCAAAATCTTTGAAATTCATTAAAATCTTTGGGAATATTTTTCAATCTCTAAAGATTCCGTGAATTTACATCAAAATTACAAATAGGAAAATCTAGGAAATTTCCTAAAATTATTAGAAATCTTTTGAAATATCCTAAAGTCTGGAAAATTCTTTAAATTCTTTCAAATAAATTAAAACCTTTGGAAATATTTGAAAATGCCTGAAAATCCCGAAAAATTACATAAAAATTGCGAATTTAATATCCTAAAGTCTTTTGAATTCTTGAAAATTTTCTAAAATTGTGAATTCTCTGTCAATACCTTGAAATATTTAAAAATACTTGGCAATTCCTTAAAACTTACATTGAAATTGCGAATTAGAAATCCTTGGAAATTTGCTAAAATGTTTTGGAATCTTTTGAAATATCCTAAAGTCTTTAAAATTCTTTAAAATCTTCCTTTATAAAAATCTTTGGAAATACCTCAAAATATTTGAATATTTCTGCAAATTCCATGAAATTATATGAAAATTGCACTTTTAAAAATCTTGAAAATTTTCTCAAATTCTTTGAAATCTTTTCAAATATCCTATAGTCTCAAAATTTTGTCGGAATGTTCTAAATTTATTACAATCGTGGAAATGCCTTGAAACATTTATAAATTCATGAAAATCCCGCGAAATAACATGAAAATTGCAATTCTAAAAATCTTAGGAATTTTCTAATATTCCTTAAAATTTTTCTAAATGTCTTGAGGACTTAAAAGTTCTTCAAAACTTAAAAAAAAATTTTAATCTTTCGAAATGCTTTGAAACACTTAAAAATCTCTTTAAATCGTGTGAAGTTAAATAAAATCTGATATTTCTTGCAATTCTTTGAGACTTTTTTTAATCTTGTAAAACTTTCTTGAAGTTAGTTATTCAAGACACTAAAATATTTCTAATTTAAAAAATTTTTTTAAAATTTCTTGAATTTTCGTGAAGTGCCTGAAAATTGTTTGGAATCCTTTAAGTAACCCTGAAATCATAAAATTCCTTCTATATCTCTGCAAAATCCTAAAGTCTAGTAAAATTTTGTAGAATATTTAAAAATATATTAAAATCTTTGAAATCCCTCAATCGTTGTCAAGAAGTTTTTTGATATTTCATTAAAATAGTATTTAATCCCTTAAAATTTCTCTAAATTTCATGAAATCTAATGATACTCCTTGAAATCGTTATTTGGGAAAAGATATTGCCTATTTTTTTTGATCGGTCAGAATTAACGCGAGCCCCCGAGCTTTTAAAATAATCACAGGTTTTTAAATGGGAAAAGCTTGGCTTGAAAAAAAATCGTATCTGAGAAATACCCCAAAAAATAGCAAATTTGTGTCAATTAATATTTTATGACACATTCATGATAAATACGGTATTTTTATATTTTTTTCGACATGAATAATTTTTATTCAATAAGTGACAAGTTTTTAAATATTTTTAAATTAATCATAAGTTTTGTGATTAATTATGATTTGTGTAACTAATGTTTTTTACTCTAAATCGTGAAAAGTTGTTATCTTTCATGTTAAATGATACAAGCTGATTCAATTCGAAAGTAATAGTTCGTTTTTTAACATATTTGGTATTTATTTAAACAACTT
This sequence comes from Amphibolips quercusostensackenii, assembly GCA_032357855.1. Taxonomy (NCBI): domain Eukaryota; kingdom Metazoa; phylum Arthropoda; class Insecta; order Hymenoptera; family Cynipidae; genus Amphibolips; species Amphibolips quercusostensackenii. The sequence goes on from JAUELO010015573.1 coordinate 8,731, forward strand.
CTATTTGTTTAGTAACTTTTTCCCTTTAAAGCGAAAAAGTTATTATTTTCTCTGATTATCAATACAATTTACGAATTTTCAGTGTAATATATTTTTTAAACATATATAGAAATTAGTTCAACAGTAATAAAATTTAAATCTATTGAAACTTTTATTTTCTAAATCCTGAGAAGTTATTATTTTCTGCAATTAATAAAACAATTAACGAATCACGAAAGTTATATTTTTCTAAAGATATTTCACAATTATTTAAACAGTTAGTGATCATTTACTCACGCCTTTTCATGAGAAAGGTGGAGAAAATCCTAATCTTTTTAAATCTCTCACATTATCTCGATTTCTCTAACTTAAGTTTAAAAAGTTGCTAAATATCCTTGAAAAAATATAACTCTGAACATTCGTTAATTTCATTAATAATTTAAGAAAATGATAATTTTTTACGCTTTTCAGGAAAAAATTTAAAAAAAATAACGCTTGTTTAAATAGTTGTCAAATGTCCGTAAAATAATAACTTTTTACGGTTCACCGAAAAAAATGGTCTTTAACACATTATAATGGTTAAAATATAATTATCGAATATGTTAAACAAGGAATATCACGCTTGATATTCATTAACTGTATCATTTCTCCCAAAAACTAGTAGTGTTCACGATTCAAAAGGAGAAAAAAAGTTGAACAAACAAATAATAACTGTTTCAAAAATTCAGAATTAGTTTGGAAATTCTCGAAAACTTGTCGCTTATAGAATAAAAGTAATTGATGTTAAAAAAAATCCAAAAAATACCGACTACGGCATGAATTTGACAGAAAATATTTTGCATTTTTTGATAAATTTTTTGGGCACAATGCAAGGGAATTGGAGGAGTAAAAATTAATAATTATCATTGGAAAATTATTCCATAAGTTATTTTATAAGTTTCAAAGAATTTATTTTTTTGAAAAATGAATAAATTGAAGGCAGGGGGTCATTACTAAAAATCAAAATTTGAATTTTTGAACCACCCTTGTCTACACACACCAAAAAAATGTGTCTATTTGTACTGTCTGTGAAAAAAATTATATCTTTTATCAAAAGATTCTGATGGTGTGGAAACATTCGGTTTGTCGAAAAAAAAACAACGGGAAATCTTTAAAAATCGTAAAATATTCTTTACATTTTATTATGATTGGCACTATATTTGCGTAAAATTATAATTTTTATACAATTTTTGTTTTGTTTTTATTCTGGCTATTTTTATATTAATTTTTGCACTAATCTAACTTAAAGTTTAATAGAATCCTATAATCGGAATTTTTATTATGCATAAGATTTTAATGGGATATTTATGTTCGATATTTTGATGCTCTTGGTAAAAGTCTGGTCAATAAAAATAATCCAAAATTTTATTCAAGCCATACTTAATGCTTGGATTGTTGTTGGGCATATCCCAGCATAAACTTGAAAAAAAGTTTGATTAAAAAGTGAATAAATTCTATGCAAAGCATGCTGTTTCAAATTGATAATAGCATAGAATAACAGCATTTTAAAGATTAATAATGCAGAATTTTTTATTATTTCACGTAGATTGAAAGATAATTTTTAAGGATGTTACTAAAAATCAATCTCAAAAGTCGCTAGTCATTAAAGTGGTTTATAAAATCTACATAAATAGATCTATTAATTATTTTTTAAATATGTAGACGAAGACTTCTAAGCGCACCTTCGAAAAAAATAATTGATGTTGAAATTGTTTATTTATCAGCAGTTACAGTTTTAGTTTTTGGTTTTTCTTTAGGAAAAAGTTATAACTCTTTTTTAATCCTAGTGTTATTCCTTGAAGGATTCTCTCAAATTCTATTTGGTTGGTGTTTACTGAAATTCAAACTATAATTGTTTATAATAATCACTGTATGATTTCTAAATTAAATTTTTAAATAAAACTTACCTAACTAGAATTGTGGAACATACTTCAAAGAATAAACTGAGGCGTTGATCATCAGGCTTAAATAAGATTTGCAACTCTTCCCTAAGAAGAAAGCAAAAACTAAAATTGTCAATAACTATTGTTAAATGAATTATCTGAGCCTGAATTATATTTTTGTAAAGTGCGTTTAGAAGTCTCCTTTAAAGTTCACAGAATTTAATAATAGATCTATTTTTTTTCAATTTTGTGAATCATTCTAAAGATAGCTAACTTTTGAGATTGATTGTGATAAGTGCACATCCTTAAGCTTTAAAATACTTCCAAATAAAAAAACAAACCTTTAAAAGCTTTTAGAAGTTCAAAATTACGTATCAAAAATTTTATAAAAAATAATAATAGCATGGTAACGCGTAAATTTTTGCAGTAATGGTAACGGTAACGCGTTACAAATGCTTAGGAATAATGATAACGTTGAGACGTTGCTCTTGACTGGTAACAGGTTTAACACTGGTAATTGCAAACGACAAACAACACATTTTTATTGAAAATTGTTCGCATTTTTACTAAAGATGAAAAATTATAATGCGATTTCCTATTCTTTGTTACAGACGATGGTGCAGAGACCGTTTGATCTATCGCGATGG
>JAUELO010015582.1:0-11277 GCA_032357855.1 Amphibolips quercusostensackenii
CTGTTTGGTCTGCGGAAATAGGATTTTTTTATTTTTCAAATTAACTATTTGAGATACGAAAAAGTCTTAGACAAATTTTTTTTCTTTATGGTTTCTTTTACAGAATGAGAAAGCAAACCGTAAAAATTTGAATAAACGCGTCTACGATCGATTTTATTGAAACCTTGTTGCAAAACTTGTTTGTTTTTTCTTGTATAAACTATGGGTCAGATGCAAAAATGTGCAAAATAAATTGTATGCATCTTACCACAATCTGAATGATTCTGAAGACAAATCTGCAAAAGATCCATAAACAATGCATGGAAATCGACCTATAAAATATGCTTTTTTAGGTTTTTTGCAAAAACTATAAGGCAGACTAAAAGCTGCACGAGACAAAAATTGTTGATTTTAAGAAGACCTAATAGTTGCAAACGCAATTCTTTTAAGATGTTAATTATTTAAGGAGATACAAAATAATTTATAAGAGAAAGTTTAATTAACAATATTTAGAAAACGACCGTCAATTCGCGAAAGCACTTCAAGCTGTCGAATTCAGGATTTAGGGAGCTGGTACGAAGATTTTACTCCGGTTAAATTTTTCTCATCGTTGTTACGGAACTAGGAACAGTGGGGTTTGAAAAACTCAGGTACGGCTGTAAATGATTTGATGAATATTTTGAAATCGAGTAGGACTGTAATTATACCTGGCTACGAAGTTTCAGATCGTAGTTAAATAAAATTTTTCAACGAGGGTTTGGTTTATGAGTTTACCTGTTATTACAGCACAATGTTTTACATTCGATGGTGTTTAAAACTGGAGACAATTTGGTTCATCTCAATCATTTCAAAATGAGTTTTATTCAGAAGGATTTAGGTCCAGAGTGGAAATCATTTTCTGTTCTAGAATTTCGTACCATACCTGAGTTCAAATTATTTGTTCTTATTTTGTACAGGAGCTAAATAATTTAGCTCTGAGAGGAAAATTCACTGAGTTGCTAAACGAAAAAATTTGCTGTGGGCACCACATTTAAAATAATATTTTTTTTATTCTGGCAGTTATTGATAAATCAAAAAGAAAAGAATTGAATAAAGGAATATTCTCAAACCTTTATGTCAGTTACAAATGTTAAAAATGGTTAAAACATATTACATTTTGATAATATTTGTTTATTTAATTTTTTAAATTTTTAAATTTTTATCAGAAAAGGTATTCGATTTGTGTAAGATTTAACCCCCCCCCCCGCCTACCGTTTTGTCAAATATACACGTTTTGAGACCCTCTGAACCCGAAAAACATGTTTTCGCGAATGCGGCTGTCTATCTGTCTGTGGGTGTGTTTGGTTCTGTATGTGTGTGTTGATATGTCTTTAGATTTTTAGCCTTTTAGCACGTTAACTTTTGAAAGAATTGACAGATTAGATGCCTTTGGTATACTTCTTTAGTGTCTTAAATTTAAGATCGACTTTGTTAGCCAGCCTATTCTGGATAAAAATTCAAAATGTTTGACATTTTCAAAATGTTTGAAATCACTTTTTGTAAGATTCAAAAATTATATGTACGTATATAGCTAGGACTGTGAAAGATCACCCATTTATCGTAATCAATTTTTTTTTTTAATATCGGAGTTATAGTATTTACAAAATTCCAAAAAGCAAACAAAAAAGGAACATTTTAAGCCAAATAACGCACGATATGAAATAGTCAAAGAAGAAACAACGTTGCTTTTTGAAAAATGTACAATACTGTCATAAGTACTTTTCAGATTTTTTTTTTTAAATTGAAAATTTACATTTTTATAGCCAAAAAATAATGAAAAATACAAAATTCCATTTTGCGGTGCAACTATGCAAGAAAAAAAAGATAAGTAGATAAAAATTATACATCCAAAAAGATCTACAAATTTTTTATTAATCAATTCTTTATGGTACACACAGTTTTTTTTCGTCAAAAACAACGTAAAAAAATGTTGTACATACGACACAAGCTATGAGAAAAAATTAATAAGATAAAATTATTCACAGGAAAAAGAGCTAAAAATTTATTATTAATCATTCCTTGATGGACGGCGTAGTTTTAGTTTCAATCGTAAAAAATAAAATTAAAAAATTAAAAATTAACTAGCTATGAAAAAAATAAATAGATAAGTTGCTCATGAAAAAAACTACAAATTCGTCATTAATATTATCTTGTGTTTTAATCGTCAAAAATAACATGAAAAATAAAAAAACTGCATTTTTTTTTAAAAACGCCACAAAGTACGAAATAAAATTAATTGACAGAAGTTATTTACCCAAAAAGGATCTGCAAATTTTTCATTAATAAATTTTAGATAGGACCAGTAGATTTTCTTTTAATTGTCAAAAATAAGAATAAAAATAATAGAATTAAATTTTTATAAAAACTGCACAAAAAACGAAAAAGAATCAAAAGACGAATGTTGGTCAACCAAAAAAGATTTAAAAATTGGTTATAAATTCTTATTATAAAAATATATTGAAGATTGAAAAAATAACTTTTTGTAAAAAGAAGACAAGCTACAATAACACTTTGTTTAACAACAAAGTTCGCTTAAATTATATCTACAAATTTGCTTAGAACAACCTCAAGCTAGGATGCATATTTTTAGTTTAAGTCATGAAAAATAACATAGAAAATAAACGGATTAAATTTATGGAAAACCGATACAAGTTACAATAAAATGTTTTATAACAAATTTGTTTGTTTCTTGTGTGTAGGGTGCGCACTTTTTTTTAATTCTGCAAACAAGACAATAAAAATACATCTGTTTTAATTTCGATGAATATTATGAATTTTAATAATATAAATCTTTTGAAATGATAGATTTTTTAGGGTAGCTAAAAATAAAAATTGATGCAGAATAAGAAACAAAAACTAAAGTAATTATGATAAATAAAAGTTGTACTTTATTTTGAAATATCTGAATAAACAATCTCAATCCGAGTTAAAAAAAAATAAATGTAATATACATTTAATAAGATAGTGTTGAACATAATGCAGAAAAGTTCGCAATCTTGAGAAAATCGAGTGCAAATCATGAAATACGAGATGAGAATGGCTCCGTGAAAGCCGAAGCAGCTTTAACAAAGGAGCGTTCACAAACACCAAATTGCAGTTCTCGATAATTTGACCTTTAATTTTCAAAGGTCTGTGTACAAATGTGGAGGAAGTACAAAGACCGAACATGTAGCGCGAGGTAAATACATTATCGAGCGCGAAGCGCGAAAAGAAACAGTCGTGCGTCCTAGGCGCGTTTAAATTTGAGAGCTGCGCGCGCAGCTGTAAGATTTGTTATTTTATTATAATTATCAAATAAACAATGATATAATATTATGAATTTTGTACCTACAAACAATTTCAAATGCCAGTGAATTTATTTTCAGGGCATGGATTTTTTTAATTCTTACAGTTTTAGTAGAAGAACTTATTCAATCGGAACTCCAACAGGGAAGTCTTCAATTTTAAATTGTTGAATTTTAAGGACTGGTTAAATCGCTGGTTCAAATCCAGCTCGCAGTGAACTTTTTCGAACTTATATTTCCTTAATTTCGATCGAAATTCGTATTTTTTTCCAAGATGTTAATGTTTTAGGGCCAGTTATTTAATAAATATTTAAAACATAGTTTTGGTTAGACTAATTTTAATGATAGACTTAGATTAAAAAATCTTTTTTAGTGGTGATAACCAGTATATTGGATGTTAGATTCAACAGAGTTCTCTGTTATCGAATCATTGAAAAGTAGGAAAACTACTATATCAAAATCAATTTTTATATTAGTTGTATATTTATATTATTTATTTATTTTATTATTTATATTTATATTTATATTTTTTAATTTTTATAGTGAAATCATTAATTTGTGACGTCTTTAATTTGACCATTTTATTTGTTTAAATCTCTCATTTTTTCATTCAGAACATTTAAATTTTGATAACATACATACTTCTTTTCGGATCCACTTCAACTTTCATGAAATAAATTTTATTCATATCATTAGTAATGTCAATCTTTATTGAAAAATTAGCATCAGCTAGTTTCGGATAAAATAATAACTTATTGCGCCATAAACAATAATAGACGACGTCTCGTTTTCATTTTCCAATATTTTAAAAGACGTATAATTTAGCTGAATAATTTTAATTAAAATGAAATATGAAAAAAGATTTGTTTGTGATTTTTTAATACCTATTTTTTGTTAATTATTTAAGTTCATTTTTTGACTCCATAACCATAACAAAGAATTGATCTTCGGAAACGGCATGGGCTCTTCAGGCAGCATCCCTGTTTACTTAATCATAATTTAGTGCATACAAACTTCTGAAGATAGCACTGCATTATATATACTGCAGCGCCATCTTCAGAAAGTTAATCTGGGGTATGCTGACTAAGGCCCGACCAGTGCTTAGCTAGAATTTTCACCCATCTTATCTTAATCAGGAAACAACTAAAGCCTGGCTGAAATACAAGATTAGGGCCTAACTAGACGCACATAGTTTTTCTAGTTATAAGGAATAAGAAATCCTAGCAGTGTCTTAAAAGGTCTTGATGAGAAACTGACTGAAACTTACTAGTTCAGTTGTTCTAGTGAGGTTCTGACCACTGCCTTAATTGAAAGTGGTACAAATGGGGCGGTTTCTACATGGGGTGGTTCCGCTATTTTAGAATTGTTTATTTACGAGATACATATGAAAGTTTGGGCAGTCTCGTAATTCATCTGCGCGAGATATTTACATTTTTAGCTTAATTAGTTTTTACTAATCAATATATCTTCATTTATATGGGCGATAAAGTAGAGACAGATCGTAATCGATTGAATCCAATAACAATCTAAAAAGGACCCCACGTACAATGCGTAGGAAAATGTGTTTCTGTGGATTTAGCTGAAACTTGGTAATATTGTAAGTTATAATGGGCTAATGAAATATCCTTAAAATTTTTTCTAAAGTACAGTTTTAGCGCTATACGGCAGCAAGTGCTTAAAATTAGTACACATGATATATCTGCATAGCATTGAGAGAAAAAATCACGACAAAATAAAAATTACATATTAAAATGTGGTCATAATAATCTTACAAACCGTCCGCTGTTTGCAACTTTAGAACGCGAAGCGCTCAATATTTAAAATTATTTACAACAACATACACAGTTAAAAGGCAGAAACAGTCCCAAAATGAGATCAATATCAACGGTTATTGTTCTAATCGTGCATATCGTTCCCTTTCTAGCAACGTTCGAACGCTAAGCGCTCAACATTTTGAAATAACTGCAACACTCATAGTTTGAGGGCAGCATCAGTGCTAAGATAAGGTCAGTATCGAATGCAGTAATGCCAATCATATAAATCGATTGCTTTTCGCAATGTCAGAACGCGAAGCGCTCAATATTCTATATTAACTGTAACACTCACAGTTTGAGGGAACCAACAATCAGTGTTAAAATGAGGTCAGGATAAAGTGTTTCAGCTAATACAAGTCTCACTGCTCCTTGTTAATTAACAAATCAGTTAAATTTTCAAATCAGTAATTGCGAATTTTTGGCCAAAAAATATCAACTCACTACATAAAATATAATAGTTGATGTTTTAACCAAGGGAAGCTTTTCATGTTAAATCAGAAAGAATTGAATTGAACCAAAATAGCTGTAAATTCGATCTCGAGCATTTCAACTTTATTTGCATTTATATTTACATGGTCTCATTTCACGAGCACTTTGCTTCCCGTTAGCAAATGTATTTTTTCCGTATAGAGGAAATATTAGTGATTTTTTAAATAAAATAGACAAAATAAAGTTTTTATTTTGATCAATTTAAAAATGGAAATGTTAAAAAAATGAAAAATTACAAAATAATGTTGCAAAAGTTGTTTACTTTGTGATAAGAATAATATTTTTGTAAATATGTGGAATATATAACCACTAAGTTTCGATAAAAGCCTCTCAAAATATAGATTTATTTTTTATCCTTATTTGTCTGCAGATAAGATGCTTTCAAATATTTCCAGCTTTTTGTTACAATTTTAACTTCTTTCACTGTGATAGGGCATTTTCTTAGTTATATGCTCATAATCTGTTGCGATAGTGTGAAAAAATAGCTTTGAAATGAGTTCAAGAACATTAAAAAATATTGATTATTATGGAAGTTATTGAAAAATTTGTATAAAATAGAAATTTACACTATTTTAGCAATATCGACTTAAAAAACAGACAAATTGGCTTCATCCTGTGCTAATTTTATATAGACTTTTGAGAGCATGCAACTCTTTAAAAAGGAAATTTCTTAGCTCTGACATAAATAAAATTAATACAACTGAATCATTCATCAAAAAAGAGGTTTTCGAAAACTGGTGCACGGCAGCGTACAAATGTTTGATTTGTAGAATCTGATAGCTTATTGTTAGTTTTTTAGCTTTTCTATAAAGAAATGAAAGACAAAATTATTCATGTCTATTTCATTGTATTTCTTTGTTAAATTTTGTTTTTTTCATTTGAAAAAAGTACATGTTAAAAAAAAATATAGTTGTATAAATGTTGTACTTCCTTCTAAAAATTGTTTCTAACTGGGTTCTACCAAACAAGACGAATTTTCACCAGAATACCAAGTAGTTAAATTTTCAAACAAGAATTTTAATTTTGTATAAAAAGAGATGAAATTTCAACCAAATAATAAAATTTTTAGTCTAAAAAAGGTCCCTTTTTGATCAAAAATGGAATGAATGAATTTTAATTTAGAAAATAATAATTTTTAATTTGTAGAAGCAGTTTTTTTACAAAGCAGTTGAATTTTCTAAAAAATAGTTGAACTTTCAAGCTAAAAGGAGAAATTTACCACAAAACAATAATTTACAACTCGAAAATACAAATTTTTAACAAAAAGGTGAATTTTCTACTCGTTGAATTTTTAACTAAAATAATGAATCATCCAACAACAAAAAAATGAATTTTTAATAGAATAGTTTAACTTTCTGCGAAAAAGCAGCTGCATTTTCAATCTAAGAAGATGAATTTTTACCAAAAAGTAAACCCTATGTAATACAACAAACAGTAAATCCCCGAGATATTATTCATCTGAAGTTGCATAGAAATGTTGCAAACAATTGAAAACTACAGTTATCAGATGGCAAATAATTTTTATCACGAGGTGGATAAAAATTATCCGTCGTCGGATAATTGTAGTTATCAATTGTTTGCAAAGTTTTTATTCAAGTTCGGATAAATAATATCTTGAGGATTTACTGTGCATAGAAAAACCGTTGTTCCCCCGCCCCTGAACCCTCAAAAAAGGCTTTGCAATTTGTGCGTGGCCCTAATATGCACGTGCTTTCAAATTTTTTATGAATGTGAGCACTATAATGGAAAAATAAAAATAGAGTGGAATATATCAGCTTATTGTATTCAATTTGGAAAGTTTTTAAAAATAATTAGCAGAGCTCCCCGCACCCCCTTCCTCATACAGTATATTCTGTACGCCCAGGTATCCATTAGGTCGGTTTAAAAGGCATTAAAGAATTTTCTTTTAATTTTTATACATATCAACCCCAAATTTGTTAAAATCCAAAGAAAAATAAAGGCGCTTTTTTAATCATATTTATAGAGGTTCTGCAAATTAACATTTATCTTTACAATCAGCTGTCGAATACGAATAAAATATTACTCTTTAAATTTCATCATTCACCCCCATAAGACCCTAATAGCATGTATCGGAGGCTGACTTGATTGCACAAATCCTTAAAAAAATTAGCGTATTGAGGTAACTACACAGCCATACAGACATACAAGACATACATGCAGGCAGACACCGACCAATTTTATGATTTTCAGTCTCTGTAAGTGTTGAAACGTAAAGATTTGTTAAAAACTAGAAAGGGAAAATTAGAACATTACATTATACACTCTCATGAATGAAAATGTAAAAATGAATTCTAAAGTCACCAATCTTTTACATTTTTATTCGTGAGAGTATAATTTAATCAATCGTCCAAATTTTCTATCTCTAGTTTTTAATCGATCCTTACATTTCCTCACTCACAGAACCCCAAAATCACAAAATGCTGTCGGTTTTTGTCTGTATGTTTGATTGTTTGTCGGTATGTATGTCTGTATATATGGTTACTGGAATGTTGTAGCTACGCTATGTTTTGAAGGATTTGTCCAATATAATCAGCTTTAAAAACAATTTTTAGTGTCTAAAAAAGAAGGTCAAGTTCGTTAACCAGATATTTCCGACCAAAGTTGAAAAATTTAGAGCATTTTCAAAATTTGAAAAAAAAAATTTTTTAATTACATTTTTAAACATTCTGATTCTTATAAAAAATGACTTACAAGTTATCATAATGGAAATTTTAATTTTGGCCAAACTTAGAAAAGTTATATACTTTACAAAATTTTAAAAATTTTCAAAAAATAGAAAAAATTATTTTTCTGATAGGTTAAGAAATTTTAAAGCAATCTTTTACTAGATATCAAATATATTTCAAAATTATCCCAAATGAATTTTTTGATCAGACCAAAATTTAAAAAAAAATTGAAACATTTTGAAAATTTGAAACAAAGTTGTTTAATTTCTGTCAAAGTTTCTTGTGCACGACAAAAAGTATTGCAAATTATCCTCATGCCATTTTTAATTGCGATAAAGATTATAATGTTGTATCCTCTTCAACCTTTTGGAAATTTTCAACAACAAAAAAAGAAAACAATATTTTTTTGATAGATTGAGAAATATTATTCCAAATTTTCGCTAGATATAATATATATTTCAAAACTATTCCTATGAAATTTTTCAATTCGACCAAAATTTAAAAAGACAGATCATAAAAAAAAATTATCGATTTTTTTTTGGTTGAGAAAACACCAAGCCTTATAGGTTATTTTTGGTAGATTTTAAAGACTTACAAATTATTTTAATGTTATTTTTCAATTGGGCACAAATTGAAATAGTTCTAAATTAAACATAAGAATTAAACATAGTAGAGTTGTTTTAGAACTGAAGTTTGAACAAACGGAGTCAAAGTCTGCGGCCTACTGTCTCTATTTAGTAAATTATAACAAAAATTTTATTTTTTTATCAACATTCTATTGCGTAGCAATGAGAATGTAATCGTTAAAGCCGCAGGTGGTTTGAAAACCGTCTTTAAAAACAAATTGAAAAACAATTTTACTTCCAATTTATGATTGTAGTTCCTCAAAGGGTTTAAATTACAGTTTTAAATTTAAGTTACAATGTTTATGATACTTGAAACAATATTTAAAATGCACGAATGAAGCGTACGAAAAAGAGCATGAAGCGCGAGAGCGTACCCGCAAGCGCGCTAGTCGCGAGTATATTTTTTGTATATGTCGAACTATATGCTTAAATAATTTATGGAGGTACATAACTATTTGATATAAAAAATTTACAAAAAATTAAAAATCGATAAAAATTTGTTCAATTTGAATTTTATCTTTTTTGGAATCTCGTGTATAAGATTACCTCAAAAAAATCTGCCCGCTTCGCTGGCACATCCTCGTCGCGCGCTTTGCGCGCGGCTCGCAAGTTTGAGCGTGCCTAGGGCTTAAATTGAGAGAAAAATTTTAATTGCAAATATTATAAAATTGTCAAACCCTCTACGATTAAAGTAATTGTTAAATTTGTTTTTATTTTTAGATTTTTAGATTTTGTTTGTAGATTTTTAGATGTATTTATATAAATCTCTGATAAACTGTATAATAATAATTTATTGTATATTATAATTATATATATATATATATATATATATGCATGTATACATATTATAATTTTATTTTATTTTGGAAATTCAATTATATTTTATAAAAAAGAAATATTCAAAAAATTTAAAGTGCAGAATATGAAAAAGAAACTAAAACTGTGCTCTGAGTCTAGAGTCTGTCTAGAGTCTATTTAGTGTCTTAGTAGATAGTACTCAAATTTACTGAGGTAGATTCCAGACTCCGTCTGAGACTTGGGTACCTGAATCCCTGAATGAACTGCAAGAAGGTACAAGATTTCACAATTTCAACATTTTTGCAGAAATTTTACACAGTTCGATGAAAGTCTTTCTTACAATAAGAAAAGATTGTGCAAAATGATTGAAATTATGAAGATATATTACTGGAAAAATGCTGATATTGACAATTTATGTTTACTGGTATCAAGATTATTCTATTCGATTGGCCTTTGGGGGCACTCTATTAGTATCAGAAACTGAAGGTCAAATTCGTTAGCCAGACATTTTGGATGAAAATTCAAAAAGGTAGAGCATTTTGAAAATGTTTGAGACCATTTTTTTCAAAATATAAAAATTTTATGTGCGGCTATTCATATTACTAGAAAAGTCGAACAATTTATCTGTTCAAATTTTTTGGATAAGAAGAAAATTATCAGAGTTATAGCATTTTCAAAATTAAAAAAAAAAAACGAAAATAAAAATTTAAGCCTACCAACGCACGATATAGAAAAAGTGAAGAGATGAATAGCATTTATTTTTCAATTTCCTATATGATTATTATAACAAAATTTTGAAATTCCTTGAAAAATAAAAAATTCAAATTTTTATTGCACAAAAAGTAAAGAAAAATAAAAAATGTTATGTTTTGATCAAACTATGCAACATAAGGGAAAAGGTAAAAGGACGAAAAATGTATACCCAAAGAAAGAATTAAGAATTTCTTATTAGTTACTTCTTGATAGGACCCGTAGTTTTTGTTTTATTCATGAAAAATAACAAATAATAAATAAAAAAATTGTATTGTTTGACAAAAGTCACTAGCTAAGAAAAAAATAAATAGACAACATTTGCTCACTGAAAGAAGAGCTACAAATTTGTTATTAATCGCCTTTTAATACGGTATGTAGTTTTTATTTTAGTCGTGAAAAATACCATTAAAAATAAAAAAATTAACTTTTTGGAAGAATGACACAAGCATCACTTTTTAGGATATTATTTTTACATTCTCATCATAATGAGAAGGTATGGATTACTTTTATGTGAAAACTGAATATCGTGGTTGCGCTTTGGTACACGTTGTTAGGGACCGAAAAGAAAGATCGATTTTATTAAACAGCATTTTTACCAACAGTTCTGGTTTTAACCACCAAAAAAGGTACTAAAAAATAAAAAATTTTCTTTTGCGGTCAAGCTATACAGATACAAAAATAATGAATTCACAGAAATTATTTACTCAAAAAAGATCTACAAATTTGTCATGAACCATTTTTCGACAGGACGCGTAGTTTTTGTTTTAATCGTAAAAAATAACATTAGAAATTAAAAAAAATAAATTTA